>JAKSZT010001436.1:0-14843 GCA_026826555.1 Tolypeutes matacus | reverse complement strand
GTTTCAGGTCAGGAAGTGGGGGACACATTGCATGAGAGTAATAAGATGTTTAGCTGTATCAGAAATGTGAGGAATATTCAAATAAGCTCACAATTGGTATAATAAATTTCTTCCCCATAAATTAAGTTCTACATCCACAACATAATATTGCAGAGAAGCCTCTTGTCCTTCCAGACCTTCTACCTTAAATATCTGCATACTCTAGCAAACATCTGTCATTGTTCCAATGCCAGTGAAAACTGTAGGTACCTTTTGCAAAGTCCAAGCTTGTAGCCAAAATTGTTTAGCAATAATAGAGATATCAGCCCCAGTATCCACCAATCCTAAAAATATGTTTCCATTTATTTTTATGGTAATTTCAAGGCTTTCATCTCCAATTGCTGTTTGCCAAAAAAACTTTATGCCCGATGGAACAAAATTCCTCTGCACGTTTTAAAGAAGGTTTATGATACTGTAACAAAAGAAGTTGAGCTATGCTATCTCCTGATTCTATTTGATAGTGAGTTAAAGTTTGTACCAATAAACAAATTTCTCCATCAAAATCTCAGTCAATGATTCTGGCTTGTACTAAAGCACCTTGGGTCGTAAGACTGTTAAGGCCAATAATGAAACCTAGATTGTTGTCTGGGATAAGTCCTTTAATTCCTGTCCTTATTTTTTGTATGCCCAGTGAAGACGTAATAAACTTAGTTTCAGCTGAGGGAAGATCGACAGCTACACTGTCTTTAGTAACTGCCTTAAGTTCTGTTATAGGCTGAAGTAAGCTGCTCCATGCTGACTGGGTAGGTTTGAGCTAGGTTGGGAAATGTGCCCATATTGTTTGTCTGAGTTCCTTGAGTGAGGCCCGCTTGAGAGTTTCCTGACTTATTAATGAGACTGCCATTTTTATGATATTTAAAATGGCATTCCTTGACCCAGTGAAACCTCTTCTGACATATAGGACATACACGAGTCAGTATTGATCTATTATTGCCGCTAGGTGGAGCCCTTACACCAATTTTGGCCTGGCGACCTTTTTTCGTAGGACCTGGTTTTCCACATTTAAAGCAATTTAAATTATCAATCATAGGACTATGTCCCTTTATAGCGGCTGCAAGAAGGGTCATGTTATATGTATTAGACCCAAAATCTTGGCATACCCTTATATAATCCTGTAAAATACCTCCATTTGCCTTTATCAGGCCCAAAGCCTTTTTACACTCACTATTAGCATTCTCAAAAGCCAACATCAGAATAAGCATCTCTTTAAGGTCAGGCTGAGTTACTATCTTGTTGACTACATCTGCCAGCCTAGCTAAAAATTCAACACAAGTTTCAGTATTTCCTTGAACAGTTTTTGGAAATGATTGTACAGCCTGTCCAGGAGTGGAGATTCATCACCAGGCAGCTAGGCAGCACAACTGAACTTGTACAATAGCAATATCATCATATTGAGTATGGCAAGGAACTCTATCCCATTGATCTATTCCTAATATTTGTTCAGCAGTAATAGGCACTGGTGGATTTTGCTGTTGATTTCTTCATGATATAATATTAGCTTCATCAGCCCTCCAAGTTTTAAATTGTAAAAATTCTGCAGGACTAAGAACAGCTTGAGCTAACAAATCCCAGTCCCAGGGTATTAATCTGTCTGCTTGTGCCATTCCTTGCACCAATCCTTGAGTATAAGGAGAATTTACGCCATATTGAGTGCATGCTTGTTTTAATTCTTTGATAGTTTTAAAAGGAATAGGAGCATGCTCATAATGTATACTCCCTTGGGGATTGTCACCATCTACAGGAATTTGAGTTACTGTTACTGGAAAAGTGCAAAAAAAAGAGTTGCATAGCCTCTGAATCTCGCTCTCTTACTTCCCTGTGCCATACCTTCCACAATTGAGGAGGATGGTGCTGGCACAAAAACAGAAACTTCTGGAGGGCCATCAAATGTTGCAAAAAATGGAGTAGACACCTTAGATGGTGCAGATGCTGGTTCAAAAGACAATAAATCATAATTTGGAGCAGATGGTATAGAGACCGCTGGAAAAGTTCCATAAACTTCCTTTTTCCTTTCCTTCTTTTTATTAGACATGATTTTATGTGTTTTTGCCTGTTCATTAACCTTTTCATGTATATTTTCATTAAAACCACCATTAGCTTGTTCTGCTATTGGTCCAGCAATAGCAGTATCCTGTTTACAATCTTCATCTTCATCTGATTGTAAAGGTTCAAGAGCAACAGAAATAAGACTACACAAAGACCATACATGAAGGGGAATTATTTCTCCATTTTGATGAGCTTTTTAAAAAGCTTTCATCACTTACTTCCATTGTTCCAGGTTTAAAATATCCTGTCCTTGCTGCTGAAACCAATAACAATGTTTGGTAAAAACATTGTTCCTCAAAAGCTGAGAATTTAGTAGTTACACCGGTACATTTTAATAAAGTTTTTAACACTCTAGAGAACTCTTCAAAGTTTGACTGCTGATTACCCATTACCCTGATGATTCCAAGGACGAAGCTTACCATTTCTGTTTTATTTTTCTTTAAAACTGCTCTCAGGAGCTTGTTGGTCCACACACTGAGTGAAAGAAAAGTTTCATTTTCAGCAGCCCTGTTCAGGTGCCATATGTTGACATTCAGGAACTGGGTTTGTGAAAACAGTGCCACGGATGAGAAAGAAAGAATAAGACAAAGAGAAGAAAAACTGTGATCAGGGGACTCTCTGTCTGATATGGAAAGAACAGCCCAGCCACCTCATAGAGCATGGCTTTTATTTGGATTTTGACCAATCAAAATACATGTGCACATGTCCTAGTGTAATAGATACTTAACAGTTACACAAGAGCTGAAATCAACATGTCTTAAAGGTCAATGACTCAGCTCTTTTACATCTCTGCAATTTACAGGCATTGTCTCAGGATATTTCACCACCCAGCTCCTAGAGCATGAGACTGGAGAGTTTGTTTATTATATTCCAAGGTGACCTGCTTTCTGTCAGTAGTCAGGGCCTTTAATTGAAACTCCATTAGTTTCTGCCACAGCAGTGGCTATAATAATACCTATAAGTCCTAATACAGCAGCTATAATTAATCTAATTAAGTGTTTGGTTCTTTTCAAATAATGATTTAAAAAATGCCAAAGATTTAACTTCAGTGGGAAGGCTCCCAGCAGTGATTCATGTGACCTGGAAGCCCTATTCCATGATGCTGTCACCCCATTAGACCCGCAGTAGAACTCTCCTGTGAAACAGATTCTGATACACAAGTGTAAAGGGAGAAATTACTGCAGAAAAACCATGTTTGAATAATGGTCACTATTCCTACTATAAAAAGAATGGGATCCCATATGCATACTTTAAGAAATTAAGTGGATTTCTTTTCAAACCGGTAATATTAATTTTACTTCCTTGCCATTCAAAAATTGGGCTAGTTCCCAAAAATAATTTCCACAAATACTTTTCAGTTTTGTTAAGTTTAGTGTCCCATAGTTGTGGGATAAATCTTCCCTTATAAGTCCAATTTAGTGACATATTTAGACTTATGACATCCTAAAAATTCCAAAAATAATGATAATTTCCAGTAGTTTTTTGTTGTTGTTGAATTACTAATTTTTCAACTTATGGTTGTGTTTACATTAGGTTTTGGTATCCCTATAAGGGCCTGATTCTTTACAATTCTATAGGGATTATTAAAGAGCACAACCTCAGGTGAAACATGGCATGTATGCCATTTATCACTTAGTACTATGATTTTGGAGCTGTATACATGGATCTATGGATCCTATGCAGATAGGTCATTCAAGAAAAAGCAAGGTTAAATTTTCAATAAATTGATTTGGGAGTCCAAGATGGCGTTAGTGTAGTAGGGCGCACACTGGAAGCTCCCAGAGCAAGGCGGATTGGGGATGGGGTCCTGCCCGGGGGTCTGTGCTGTGCACGCATGGAGTGAGAGGCTTGGGACATCTATCTGCACGGATCGTTGGCGTGGACCGAACGGTGGAGATTCGTGAGTTTTGAGGCTGCCGGTGGAGGTTGGCACAGGCAGCTGAGGCCCGCGGTTAGGGGAAAAAAAATAAAACGGCCATTTTGAGCCATGGGCGGGGTGAAAAAGTTTTATTTTCTGGGGATCTGGCTGCCTGGCACCCCTTGGACCTTGTGTGAACAGAGCAAATGAGCTAATCAGCACCCAGTGAACTGGAGGGGGGATTTTGGTCGGGCAATGCAGCTGATTTCCCTAGCCACCCAGGGATAATACCCGGGCTGCTGTGGAGCCAGGAGGAAGGGACACTTCCCAAAAAAGGGAGGGTTTGGTTGGAAGACAGGGAAGGGTATTTTATATTTTTAGACATTGATCTGGCTGCCTGGACCACCCCATAGCTTTGGGGAGCAGATAAGCCAATCTGAAGCAGCATTTGGCTGAGAGCAGACGCGAATCTGCACTCAAACTGATTTACTGAGCAGCTCGGTGACGCTGGAGCTCGGCCCCAGAAGGGTCGGAATCCGCCATCTTTAGCACTCTTCACTGACTAACATCAGAGCTTCAGCTAACCTGGGGAGTCCGGAAAATGGAACGTGCTTGATTAATTTCCACGGGCCCAGCTAGGGTCCCTTCCTTAAGGGGGTTGGTCAAGAGGTGGAATTATTTTGGGTCCTGCATTTGGCTAAAAAAAAAAAAAAATTGAGGTCACCTCAACAAATGAAAAATAAATTCATTTTAATTTAGTTTAATAGCTAAAAGCTGCTTCAGGACCTGCATATAGAACCCTGTGGGGAAATTCATTGATAAACACAAGTAGGCAGGAAGGATCCACGTGGAACCTAGGGGAATCATTGACCCCCTTTAGCTCTGTTTGACTGGTTCCCTGTGTGGATCTTTGGTTTCTCTCTGTTATTTTCTGGTCTATTGCTATTATTCCCGTTTTCCTCCCCCCTTCCTTTTTCCTTCTATTTTTTTTTTTTTTTTTGAATTGGTGCTGCCAGCTGGTCGCTTATTTGCTGGGCTTCTTATTCAATAATTTCCCACTCACTGTATATATTGATTCTGTATTACAAACTATCACTTATCCTTCCTGCATATTTCTGCCTTCTGTTTTCTGTTGTGGCTCTTAGAAACAACATTTTATCATAGGCCCACAACTTAAGGGTGTCAATTTCTATCCCAACTATTTTGTTTTCTTCTTCTTCTCTCTTTTTTTTTTTTTAGTATTAATCTTTTCCTTTCAGACCTTTCTCTACTATTTCTCTCCCTCCTCATAATTCTAGCCTTCTAAATCACTATATATATATATATATATATTCCTCCATTTGTTTTCCCAGTTCATTATAGGAAATTCATATTTTTTCCTAGTACTCTACACTGCCTACTCAAGTTAAATATTCATCTCATTAAGTCTCATTTTGCCCCTCTACTAACTTTTATCAATATTTCTATTATCGTTCTGCCTTCCTTACATCTTTTGATTCCTCTGGCCCTAATATTTTGCCTTCAAGGGAACATAGAAAGAAGCAAGGAAATAAAATAAGAAGAAAAACTGCCAAAGAGAAAACTTAACTCACACGCAGAACCAACAGCTAAATAAATTTCTAGAGCATAGAGAAAAGCTAATCAACTGAACAAACCCATCAAGATAATATGATGACCAGAGGGCAACAGAAAAATACAAATGACTCTGAGAAACTGGAAAATATGGACCAGTCCAGTGCACAAAATAAAAACCAGGAAGCAATGCAGTACATCGAACAACTAATCAAAGCTATCCAAACAAATATCATGGACCAACTTAAAGAACTGAAGGAAGAGATTAAGGATATAAAGATGTAGGCCATTTTAAATCAGCACTTACCACTCAGAACTGAGTGGGAGAGAGTGTGGTCTACGGTGTGAACTGTGGTCTATGGTTGGTGGCAAGTCTCCAGGATGTGTAAGTTCATTGAGGGTGTTGGGCCACACTGTGGGAGATGTTTGTGTGGGATGTGATGGGAGGTGTGGGAGGTGGGCAACATGGGAATCCCAGTGGGTTCCATGTAATATTTTGGGTAATCTAAGCACCTCTTAAAATATATGTGTATATATATATATAAACAACATTTTTGTAAGCAAATACACATATATGCATATATATTTATATATCATTTTGCAAATGTTTGTATGTATTGTGAGAATTTTGATTTTTACCCATAATAAAAAATATATATATATATAATGAACCCATTTGGGTGAAACAATAACCAATACCTGAATATATTGAACAGATGTAGGGGTATTTATGAATGCATTAAAGAGTAGATATGCATATCTGAATATTGGGTATGATTGTTTAGGCACAAAAAAGACAGACTACTTACCATATTGTTAATATGAATTGCTTTAGATTCACTTGTGAGACAGGTACAAGTAGAACATGCAGAAAGATGGAAATTAAAGAAAAAAGCATAAATAAAAAAATTTTTTTCAATCAATTTCCCTTCCTCCTCAGGATTTAGAGGAAGGTGGGAATCAATGGGTCCAGGAATTTGAAAAGACTTATTAATATAAACAGGGTAGGATTTCTCCCCCCAAGCAACAATTCTAAAAGAGGTGAATTAGTAATATAAGCCCAATATGTATAATTATGTGAAGGTGCACTACTTACTGCTGTGGTTGTCAAGGTAAGCATAGCAAAGAATAACTGTGTTAAAGTGACATTCTGCCTTTTAGAAGTTACCATCTTTTCTGTTTCTTGTGACAGCTTCTTTGGCTTGTTTATGTATAGGTTTCAGATGTCTGGATAGGACCCAAAGCTGGTCTCCTTTATCTGTAATGATAAGAGTAAAACCTCAGCCCTATATCCTAACTTAACTTCTGCCTTCTCCCATTTATTATTATCTTTATTCTTTCTTTGTTTCTGTATTTTTGCCTGATGTTTTCCAGAAATGCTCTGCTGCTGATGTATAAGATTCTGACCTTTGGCTTAAAAATTTTATTGTAAATAATGCTTGATATGATTGTTCTTGCACCTCACCATTTCCCCCTTTTTGTTTTTGTAGCATTTATAAATAGAGTTTTAACTGTTAATTTTTTATAGTAAGTATACATACATTCACATGCTTACTAAATCAGGGGATACACTGATATACTTGGTTTATTTTTAGCTAGAGTCTTGGATAGATGCAAGATAAATGTTAATATATATATTTAGTTCAATAAGCTTATACTGGCAACTAGGATGAGAAACATAAATAATATAACTAATTAAAAGATTAAGTTAATATTGAACAAAGTTACAGAATGACAGATAGATAGTGCAGTCTTATATATATACTTACCAGTATTTAGCTTTTAGCTGGGAAGTGTTGAAGTAGCAACTGATACTAGAGTTTTGGTGGAATGTGTTTAGGATTAATGAATTTGATACTATAGATGCCAACTTGTGAGTATTTTGCTATTTCCTGAGGAAGGGGCCAGCCTACTCAGGAAGGAACACAGCACTCCCTGGCAGTACATTTTGAGGTTTATGCATCAATCCATGGAAGTGTGGCCAGCTCCCCCAGGGAGGAATACAACATCCATTGAAATGCACTTTATCTTTTTAATTTGTTACAAAACATCCTTGATGTGCTTACTATTTTAATTCCCAATATTTTTCCTGAAATGCAAGGCATTGGTTTGTTCATTAACAAAGTTTTCTGCATGATGCTTTACTTTTTAGGCTTGAGCAATACTTACCAAACATTTTTTAAAAAAAAATATTTAGTTTCAGGACTGTTCAAATTCAAAAGAAAAGATTTATATATATACTTAATAAAATACCTTTATGTGTAACATAAAAGTTATTAAATTATTTATATATACAATGTATTGTACTGAAGTTTTGATTAGTATTTAAGTATATTATACATAATTCTTAGCTATAGTAGATTATACAGCAACAGACATCCAATGAATAAACTTTTATTTCTTAAGCATTTAAGATTATTAGTAACATGATTAGAAGGACCTCAAATTTTATTTTGTATAGCTTGAGGCATAGGTAAAAAAAAATTAGTATTTCCTATTTAGGCAGTGGGCTAATACATTAACTTGTAAATTTAATACTTGCATTGCTTTTTTTGTTCACATTATAATTAGTATTGGGGCTGTTGCTTACAGTGTTGAATATAAACTTGATTTATTGTTGGCTATTTTATAGGAAGGGGAATGTGGGTAGGCTTGACTTGTTTAAGAAAATATTAAAGAAAGCTTCAGCAAGTTTTAAAACAAAGTGATAGTGACATAACTGGATATTAGTTTTTTGCAACAAACTAGAAATATTTGGGACCACTGCATGCTGCAGTGGTATTTTATTTTACTATAATTTACTGTTATGCACTACCTCAGCAGCATTTAATGGCTGCTTTCTTTTTGTAGTTATAACTAAAAATTACAATTAATAACATTATATTTTATTTAATATTACATTGAACCATTATTATATTTTCAGGAATTTTATATACTTTTAAAGTATTCATGTGAACTTTTTATTCATATAACTTTAATTGTTATAAAATTAGAAAATTTCTTGTAATTATACAACAGTTTTAAATACTTCATTCAACTTATATCACATGAACTTAACTATTTTTAGTATTTTACCTTTTTTTAGGCAAAAGACCAAGTTATTTGTGACAGTTTGAAATAAAAGCTATCTTTTATTTGGCTTTCAGGATTTGGCTTTGAGACAGCAGGCTCGAATATTGTGTTCTTTTTAAAAGTGAAATGACCTGTTTTTCCATGGAAATGATAAGGTTAAAGTACAGGAAGCTATTTTGATAAAACAGACTTTCTTTATTGCACACTGATTATTTAGGAGAAAAATTTTGTAAACTTTTACTAAAACAGACTACTGACTTGAGAAACTTTGAGAAAGAATAAAACTAACTTTATATTATTATATTGTTTGACATTAAAGCTTTTAAATTTTTATAGACTGCTTAAATTTTACTTAGCTTTGACCACAAAAAAATTTTTCCACATGCTTTTTGCACTTTTTGTATTCATTCAGGTTTTGTCCCACATTTTACTTTGTTTTAATAACTAGTTATTTTATCTTAGGATAAAATTACTTTCTTTTCTTTAATAATAAAAGCACAGTTTATATACCTTCCATACTTAAGTTACCACAATGATTTTGGCAACTGTTTCCAAACAAAATTCTGACAACATACAATTACCATCAACATGAAACAAACTTGTTAGAATAATGATTTAATTTGATTATAACTATTTTTATTATTTTAAACTAATACCCATATTTAGTTATTAATATAAGTGCTTATTTAATTTTGGCCATTTTAATAGAGTTCTTATAATAATCTTCATTTATCAATTTAATATTACCATCCAGAGGTATCAAAATATGCTCTGACACTGAACAAACAGACAAATACAAAAAGAATTATGGGACACTAACAGAAACATAAAGCTTACTAATTTGACCCATAATTTTTACTCCTTTGGTATGGCTGTCTTCAAGCGCTCCATCATTTCACATCTTTGATTTTACTGCCTTTAAGATTTTTTTCTGGAATCTATGTTGCCTGTAATTTGTAAGCTTGTTCTTTGAAACACTTTTGTTAGCAATCAGCAACCATCCAGGACACCTTAAACAGCAAAAATACAGTTAAGTTCTAATTTAGCAGTTTACACAGATATTTAACACTTATTTTTTGGATTACTACTCTTTAGGAGTACACTTAGGGTAGAAGTTCAGGAGTAAGCTAGTGATTTTAAACTGAAAGTTCCTTTGAACACCTTGGTAAAAATTCTGCACTAATTTTATCAATTTAGCCACATAGGCCCAACTAGAATTAGCATGGAAACAAAACAGAAAATATCAATGTTGCCAAGTTTTTTTTACTCTTCTAGTGGTTTAATTTTATTAGCCTCTATCATGTTTTCCTTATTTTGGTTAACTCTTTTGGCAGAATAATGATGCTCCTGTAACTAATGCTAGATCTTCTTTATATTAATCTCACAAAATCTCCTGGAATAGGCCCCTTTACTCCTGAATTGGCTAGATGGACGTTATTTTATTTTTGAAGTACTAATTTTCTGGTAGTGACAAAGTCCAGGCCAGCACTTCTGTAGGGGGTGGCACATAAATTTGCCAAGAATTTGTGGGTAGGAAATTATGAATAATCCATTGTGAATTTTGAACAGGTGGTGCTATTGGAGAGGGCTGCTTAATGACCACTGGAAAAGTTCCATGAACTCCTTTTTTCTTTCCTTCCCTTTTATTAGACATGAGCCTATCATGTCTAATGAATTTTTGGCAGCTAATGAATTTTTTCATATATATTTTCATTTGATTGTAATGGTTTAAGAGCAACAGAAATAAAACTACACAAAGTTCATACATGAATGGGAATCATTATTCCCCTTTGAGAAATTCTTTTTAAAGCTTTTATTACTAAATTCCATTGTTTCAGGTTTAAAATATTCCACCCTTGTGGCTGAAACCAATAATAATGATTCTGTACAAGAGCAAAGATCTCTAGTGACTATGGAGTCATCACAGATACCTATGTATTCTTTAACAAGGTCTTCAAGACATGGGAATATTCCTCTAACTGAGTCAACTAATTACCCATTACCCTGATGCTGCAAGGACCGTTTGACTCACCAACAAAAGTTCTTGGTTCCATGACACTGAAGAAGAGAAAAGAATAGTCGTGACCCACGTTGGGCACCATCTGTTGAAATTCAACATGGAATTAGATGATGCTGGGAATGAAGAAGAGAAAACAAAGACTGGGATCAGAGAACCTCACTCCTTGTGGAATGTAGGTCAGTTTATTTAGGCTGAAGCTGGCTTTTTATACTACAAAGCTGATAACAAAAGTATGGCAACCTTTGCTAGTTCCTCTGCTTGGCATGTAAAAGCGCTGCCTGTTTCTATGTTCCTAGACAATATTTCTTAGGAATTCAGACAATAACTTCTTAGTGGTGAGTCCATTCTGCTCTGCCTCCTCCTACTGATGTCTGCAGGATGCAGTGCCCTTGGAGACATTTACTAATGTTTCTCTGCCAGCAAGCATGCTTTCTAAATGCTTAACACATTATGCTCTGGCTCTCAGCATCTTTTCCAACATGTGAAGAATGTAGGAAAGGCTTCAGGAGCAAATCAAATCTCACCAACCATGAGAAAATTCATAGTGGAGGGAAAACATATATATGTAAAGAATGTGGAGCAGCCTTGAGCCAGAGGCAGTTTCTCATTAAAAATGACAACATTCATACTGGAGAGAAATCTTGTGAAAGTAATGAATGTGAATCTCAAAAGAATCTCCACCTCCAGTCTGTGCAACTTGTTGCCAATCCTTTAAGGAAGTGGCTGTGACTGTGCAATTCAAGATGGCTTTCTCCTCTTGGAAAAGTGCACTGGCAGTTTGTTCTGAGATCTGCTCCTCCCACGTCTTCCTCTACACTCATCTGTGTTCAATTTGTTACCACTAATTTATGCATGAGAACTCGAGATTTCTCTTAGTTTATGTAAAGATGAGCTTTCCACTGATTTCAAATTATCGTGGGTGTTTTCACTGGTTCTTAAATCCATTACATTCTGGATAAGCACTTTAAAAATTACCATTTTAAAAATAATGCTACCCATTATTGTAGCATTTTCTGATAACACCTCCCAACCATTTATATTTTTATCAGTTTCTTCAGCTGTTTCTGATGTGGATTTAATTTTAACAGTCACCAAAATACAATGTCCTGCTTGCTACTTAATTCCAATTTTCCTTATTATTTTAAATCAGAAATGATCCTTTCATATTTAGATAACATGCTTCTAATCTCAAGTATTTTAAGAAGTTAGAAAATTTATTTATATTCTTAAGTTGTACTCCAATATTTTTCTCATATATGATAGGGTGTGGGATGGATGAAATTAGAGAATGCATCTATTTACAAACAGAAATGTGTACCCCAAAGAATCTGACATTGCAGATAATTCTGAGGAAGGAAGAATGGTGTTTGTGGCTAGAGAAGGAATTTGGCTGTTTGCCATAACAGACATAAATTATTTTTCTAATCTTTGCATGGATAATTTGGTTATAATTTAAAGGAAATTATGAAAATAGTACACAATGAATTCATACAAAGTGGTTGATTTGGAGATATTGATTTGTATCAGCAACATTACTGGGGTGGGGGATACTTCCCATCATCCTTTGTAAATACAGTTGACCATAAAGGAAAAGTGCTCACTCCCCTCGGCACCCTCCCCAGCTGCCTGGATGGATGGAAGCCTCCTTCAGCAACAATGAGCAAGGAGCATGAGGAGCATGTATGCCACCGTGTGAAGGCCACCCAGCTCTCTACATGTGTCTGGTAAGAGGGCTGTTAGCAACACAGGAGAAGACAGACTTCCTGCTGCTTACTTCCCAGTGAAGATCCACTAGAGTGACTCACATCACTAACTGAAGCTGTGAGTGCTGAGCAGGGCTTTCCTCCTGTCCTCCTTTGTGGCTCAAGAACCTATGATGATGGTTTTCATTGGGGCTCTGAGAGTTTGGTTCCCAAACAGGACATTCCCTCTCTGGCTTGGGGGACCTGCACTGAACAGGTGTTACATTCCAGCTTATTCCATTGTTCATGAGCTTCTTCCCATCCAAACCCTCCATTCTCTTCTGGGATTGAAGAGGTATGCAACATTTTAAACACTGTTAAAAATGCATTGAAAATTTAATATTTAATTAGTCTGAGAAATATCAGGCTTCTGCACACTCTGAGGTTTTCTGCAAACATTGCACTCTCACAAACTCACTTCTATTTATGTCAGCCCTAGGTCCAGGACTTTCTGGGATTCCCATACTATTTATTAGGGTCACTGGCCTAATGTTGATCATTATGGTGATGTTATTGCTTTAGCTATAATGTGAATTTTGACATTTCCTTCCTGACACCAAGAGGTTTCATCTTGGCATTGCTATTTCTTTAGCTGGTCCAAGATTGGAGAAGGTGATTGTGGAACTGGAAGCAGGAGACCTGAGTCTGTGCCTGAGACCCAGGACGGGTACCGTAAGAGTAGCCTCCTCTGAGGTCCATGCTGGAGACCAAGGGAAGGAGGGAAGGGCAAGAGGAGCAGGAGCAGGAAGTCTCCTCTCTTTGTCATGACTCCTCTTCTGCACTGGACCCCAGGTCCCTAGCTTGTATCTGCCTATGCCCACCTGGCCAACCCCTACCTGAGGCAGGTACATGATACTTATTCATCTGTGACTTTAGTCTAGCCCCCAAACCATGTGATTACCCTGCATGACTCCTTGCCTTGCATGACTTGCTGGTCAAGAGCACTTCCTCCTCTGTCTTACCAGTACTCATTCCTGCCTAGTCTGGAGACACCCACAGTTTACAGGTGAATTCACTGGGCAGCAGCATCACATTGCCATTTAGGACCAGGTCAGCTCTCCAACTCTTTGTCCCTAGCTGTTTGACTTTGCCAAGCACTGCCAATGCAAAGTACCAGAAATAGGTTGGCTTTCACTGGAATTTATTAACGTTAAAGCTTACAGGTCTGAGGCTGTGAAAATGTCCATATCAAGACGTCATCAAAAATGCAGTCTTAACAAGTGTCAGCTGCTGCTGGTCTTCCAAGGCAAAATGTTGGGCCTGCCTGCCTCTCTCTGCCTTCTCTTCTAAACTCACTTTCTTCCTGAGCTCAGCATTGGGCCATCAAACACAATTTCTCACACCTCTCCCTTTTCTTCTGGCCTGGAGGTCTTCAGTTTCAAAGTGCTTCATGACTACAGCCTCTGGCCTCTCCCTCAGCCTCTCAGGATTTCAGTGTCCCTCCACAGTGATAGGAGATCCTGGAGCTTCTCCCACATGGCAGGGTAAAGATGGTAGCACTCTTTCTCTGTCTGTTTCTTGTATGTAGGACTTCAGCACAATGATTAGGGTTCATCCTGGTGCCTGAAATATAATAAGAGGCCCTTAACTTAACTAAAGCAATCTAACAAAAACTGACCTAATTGAAAGGTCCCTTATCTGAATCTAACCAAAATGTTCTACATGCAAAAGGCTTACACACACAGCAATGGGATCAGGGCACAAGGATCAAGGGATCCCAAGGCACAGGGATCAGGAGGGGTCTCCTAAGTCTGGGATAAAGAGGAACTCATGAAGCAGTGGCTGTACTTCAAGTGTGGCCATCATAGTGCAAAATGAGGTGCTGACAACCATTGCACTGGTCCCAAGAAGATCTCAATATACGGTGCTTTCTCAAACAAATGTTAGCTCCAAAATCAGGTGTGTAAATCAGAGAGTTGTGCCATAATAGCCATTCCCAGAGTCAGAACACACAGATTTTGCCAGTCAGAACACAGGGGGGTGGACTGGCAGGAAGCATTTTGTAAAACTTAAAGCCCCTAATTTCTTCTCCAAAGAACTGATTACATTTACAACAGAATGGAGAAATTCAAGCCTAAGTGTGCTCTCAAAAGCACTGGAGATCATCAAGGGCCTGAGATTTAATTCATCTCAATCTTTCAGGAAGAAGTGAAATAAATACTTTTATCGATGAGTAAAACTAATAAAGTTTGCTAGCAGAAACTCACTTTCGAGGAAATGTAATAGAATTTTCTTCAGGCAGAATGAAAATGATCTCAGAAGTTCAAGATTCAGGATGGATTGAAGAACAATGTCTGTTAATTAAATTCATATATGTAAATGACGATTGAATGGATAAAGTAATAATGATATCCAACTGCTACATATCCATTTACCCATCTTATGGAATATATTATTTTATGGTGTATTTTTACACTTTATTGATGTCCCAGGCCACGGATATCATTATGAATTCCATAAATATATATTGGATTATGCTTGTAAACTGCTCTGT
>JAKSZT010001435.1:0-17324 GCA_026826555.1 Tolypeutes matacus | reverse complement strand
TTGCTTCCCATGTATGAGTTCCTGGATTCAATCCCTAGCCCTACTACCATAAAAAAAAAAAAAAAAAAAAAAAAAATAGCATTTCTATACATTACTGATGTGCATCTGAGGGGGAAATCAGAAAAAACATTCCATTTATAATAGCAACTAAAAGAGTCAAATACTTAGGAATAAATTCAACCAAGGACATAAAGGACATGTATTCAGAAAACTAAAAACATTGCTAAAAGAACCCAAAGAAGACTTAAATAAGGGGAAGGACATTCCATGTTCAGGGAATGGAAGACTAAATATTAAGATATCAGTTCTTCCCAAACTGATTTACAGATTCAATGCAATCCCAATAAAATTCCCAACAGTCTTTTTTGCATAAATGGAAAAGCCAATGACTAAATTTATTTGGAAGGGTAAGGTGCCCAACAGTCAGAAAGTTCTTTAAAAAAAGAAGAATGAAATTGGAGATTTCACTTCCTAACTTTAAATAAATTTCTTAGCTACAGTGGTAAAAACAGCATGGTTCTGGCATAAAGACAGAGAGATTGATCAAGAACTCAAAAACAGACCCTCACAGGTACAGTCAAGTAATTTTTGACGTGGCTGTTCAGCCTACCCAGCTGGGCCAGAACAGTCTATTCAAAAAATGGTGCTGGAAGAACTGGATATCCATACCCAAATTAAGAATGAGGACACCTATCTCACACCTTATACAAAAGTTAACTCAAAATGAATCAAGGACCTAAATATAAAAGTGACAACCATAAAACTCCTAGAAGAAAATGGAGGAAAATATCTTCAAGATCTTGTGGTAGGCATTGGTTTCTTAAACCTTACTTCCAAAGCACAAGCAATCAAAGAAAAAACAGATATATAGGACCTCTTCAAAATTTAACACTTGTGCACCTCAAAGGGCCTTGTCAAAAGAGTGAAAAGGCAACCGACTGAATGGGAGAAAATATTTGGCAAGGGGTTATGTATATATGTCCATGATATATAAAGAGATCATACAGCTCAACAATAAAAAGACAAACTATCTGATTTTAAAAATGGGCAAAAGACCTGAAAAGACAACTGTCCAAAGAAGAAATACTAATGGCAAAGAAACACATGAAAAAAGGTTCAACATCACAAGCGATTAGGGATATGCAAATCAAAACTACAACGAGATATCATTTCATACCTATTAGACTGGTCGCTATTAAAAAGTCAGAAAACTGTAAATGTTGGAGTGGATGTGGAGATACAGGAACATTTATTCACTCTTAGTGGGAATGTAGAATGGTACAGCCACTGTGGAGTACTGTTTGGCAGTTCTCAATTGAATATAGACTATCACTAGGTTTATATCAGAAGAACTGAGAGTAGAGAAAAGAACAGACATCTGCACAATGATGTTCATATAGGCATTATTCATGATGGAAACAAAAGTTGGAAACAACCCAGATGTCCATCAACTGAGGAAAGGTTAAACAAATTGTGGAGCATACACTCGATAGAATATTATGCAGTGTTAAGTAGAAATGAAGTTGTAAAGCATATGACAACAGGGATGAACCTGGAGGACATTATGTTAAGTGAAGCAAACCGAGACAAAAGGACAAATACTGTATGATTATGCTAGTATGGATTAAATATACTGTGTAAACTCATGAAGTTAAAAATTAAAATATAGGTCACCAGAAAACAGAAGAAGGGTAGAGAATGGAAAGCTGAGAGATAATCTGTGCAGAACTGGTAAAAAAGTTGTTGGTAAATCTTTGGAAATGATTAGAAATGGTGAAAGCACATCCTAGTGTTTGTAACTAGCAGAGCCGCTATTTAGGTATAATAGTGATTATAAAGAAGTCTTAGGAAAGCTAAAAAATGTTATGGAACTGTGTAAGAGAGTAAAACCTCATCTAAAACATGCATATGGGTGATAATTGCATATATAAGACTGTTATAACAAACTATAAATACAAGTAACTAAAGAAAAGGAAACAGAATAGCAGCTATGTACAGTAGCGTAAGTATAGAGAGACTGAGCAGATGAGTTTTGTTTGGTTAATTGGTTTTTGGTTTTCAGTTTTTTTGTTTTTTTGTTTTTTTTTTCATTTTAAACAAGAAGTTCATTTAAACAACAAGATCCTTGACTTGATGGGAAAACTATCTAGGATTCATTTCTTTTAGAGTAATTTATCCCTACTTAAAGACAGATTGCCCTACATGTAACAGCTATTTACAAAAAAGTTATAAAATTGTCCTTGGTTTTACAATGATAAATGAAAAACATTAAAATTCTCCAATCAAACAAGGTATGCAAGGATTTTTTATGTTATTGGTTTTTGTTAAACAATGAGATCAGAATAACTTACTGGAATATAAAGGTGAGAGCTGAATAAGCATACCACTAATGGATAAAGAGGGTATTTTCACAGAACCAGTATTTTTCCCCATCCCATCTCCATTTGATGTCGATCAAAACATACCATTGGCCATTTAGTTAAAAAAAAAAAATGGCAAAATGCTTGTGCACATACACCACTTACTTTATGTACAATAAAGGAAGGGGGGGAGGAATGAAAGAATAGAGAAAACTATACTGTAGTAGTCAGGATGCGGTGGAACCAAATTGTGGTTTTTCTAATTGAGGATGTTTTCTTGGTCTGTAGGAACTGAGTTCTAGAGTAAAGTAGCAGGCTTCCTTTTCAACAGACTCCACCTATCTGCTACTGGAACACATCAATTGTATCATCATCCTCCATTTCCAACTATGCAGATGTGTCTGTTTCATTGATTGGCTGTCTGTCAAATCGGAATCTGATCTGCCTCATTGACAAACCCTGTCATTCACAATAGGCTTTCATTAAAGCCTATTAAAAGTTAAACACTAGTAGAAGTTTATACACATTAAAGTGTATGCCTCTTAATCTTTAACTACACCACAGAACCATCCTGCCCTGCCACCTTCAAATAAATATGATCGTTGTTCTCAGTCTTGACTTCTTCATTGGGTTTTTCATCGGCCATGGCGAGAGCCGGAGTCTCCTCAGCTGCCGCTTCACAAAAGAGGTACGAGGTCCACACCACACGAGCACACAAGCCAGCAACACGAGCGGCAGAAGGAGTGTTATTATTCTTCTTCAATAATGAAAATGCTCTAAAAATGATTGAAGAGATGAATGTACAACTAAGTGATTATACCAAATACCACTGATTGTACACTTTGGACTGATTTATGCTTTATTTTAATATTGTAGCAATAAAACTGATTTGTTTTAAAAAAAATGGTAAATGACTTGAATAGACATTTCTCCAAATTTGATATAGAAATGGCTAAAAAAAGCACATGAAAAGATGCTCAACATCACCAGCTATTAGGAGATAAAATCAAAACTACACTGAGATACTATTTCACACTCACTAGAATGGTTACTATAAATAAAACAGAAAATTAAAATGACTGAGAATTTGTGGTGAAAGAGAAACATTCATTCATTGCTGGTGGGAATGTAAAACGCTGCAGCTGCAGTGGAAGACAGTTTGGCAGGTCCTCAGAAACTAGGTATAGAATTACCATATGACCTGGCAATCTTTCTACTAGGTACATACACAAAAGAATTGAAAGCAAGGACTCAGTTTTTGCGCACTAACGTTCTTAGTGGCTTTACGCACAATTACCAAAAGTTAGAAACAACCCAAGTGTCCATCAACCAATGAATGGGTAAACAAAATGTGGTATATTCATATAATAGAATATTACTCAGCATTAAAAAGGAATGAAGTTCTGGCTCATGTGACAACATGGATGAACCTTGAAGGCATTATTTTCAATGAAATAAGCCAGACACAAAAGGGCAAATATTGCATGATCTCACTGATATGAAATAATTACAATAAGCAAACTCACAGAGATAGAATCTAGAATATAGATAACAGGGGCTGGACTGGGTATAGAGAATGGGGAGTTAGTGCTTAATTTGCACAGAATTTCTATTTGGGTTGATTGTAAAGTTTTGGAAATAGATGGTGGTGACAGCACCACAACATTGTTGAGTATAATTAGCACTGGATAATATATGTGAATGTAGTTCAAAGAGGGTATTTTTGGCCATATATATGCTACTAGAATAAAAATTAGAAGATAAAACATTTAGGACTGTACAACACAGTGAACCCTATGGTAAACAATGGACTACAGTTAATGGTATAATTACAAACATTCTTTCATGAATTATAACAAATGTACCACACTTATACAAAGTGTTAGTAATAGGGTGATATATGGGGGGAAAAATCTACCCTAATGTAAACTAGGGATTATAGCTAATAGTACAATTATAATATTCTTTCATTAGTTATAAAAAAAGTACCATACTAATGCAAAGTTTTAATAAATAGGGGGTAAATGGAAATGCTGTATTTTTTACATGGTTTTTCTGTAACTTAAAATTTCTGTATTAGATTTTTTTTTAATTATACATAAATAATATGGCCCATAGTGTCAGGGTGATCCACTAAAAATTTTACGACATATTCCTTCTCTGCAAAATAAAGGGCCTAATAGAGATTTACGGCCAAAACTAAGTAAGAAAAATCATTAAAAAAATAATCCTTAAAAATGTGCTAGCATCTCTTTGAGAAGATGGCAGAGTAGAGACACACAGGGTTCACCTCTCTTCTAAAAACAGCAAGAGGAAAGGCAGAAAATTCCCAAAAACTAACTGTCCTAGAGGTTTGCAGACCAGGGAGTGTTGTCCACTATCCAGGAGAAAGCAGGACTGGCAGATGGAGAAGCCAGAACAAAAACTGTTTAACTAACACAATAGGTGCCCATCCCCCAACCTCGAGGCAAGTACTCTCAGTGCAGACCAGGTGCCTGCCACTGAAACAGAGGGAAATGGAGATTTCTCCTCCCTGGAGAAACAGAGGGTGTGGTTGAGAATCCAATGCAGCTTCTGATCAGCAACTTTGTACCATGGGGCCTGGCTCTGTATCAGGGCCCATCTGGCCTTGAGGAGGATCACCCACAGACATTATTTCAGCACCAGGTGGAGGTTGGAGAAAATACACTCCCCTCAAAACCTGAAGATAAAGGTTTGTCAACGACCACCACCTGCTGGCAAGCCAAGAAAATGCACCCCAGAAATTCTGAAGTGAGGGAAGCAGAAGTAGGTGGTTGAGCACCTCCTTCCCAAGTATGAGGTCCCAGGTTCGATTCTGGATGCCTCCTAAAAACAAACAAATAAATGGAAAAAAATAGCTCTCATTGGGGAGCAGATGTAGCTCAGTGGCTAAGCACCTGCTTCCTGGGTTCAATCCTGGGTACTTCCTGAAAAAAAAAAAAAAAAAAAAAGGTGTGTTGGCCTCTTTACAGTCCCTCTCTCCAGAGCCCTTGGAAACTGATCTGTACCCTGTTAGTGGGTCCCTGTCCCTGTCCCTGTTTCCATCAGTTATACATGGGAAATTTTAAAGACTAGAATTATTTGAACATAGAATGGAGGAAGAGCCATAACAAAAAGCCAATCAACATTAAAATCCCAGGCAAGCGAGAAAAACTGAGTAAACTCACTATCATAATCAGATGCCTTGACATCGGCAATATATTACACGCCATTCTAAGAAACAGGAAGACATGGCCCAAGCAAAGGAACATATTATTAGAATGTCATATGAAGCACACGATTTGAAGCAATTAATCAATGATGTTCTCAGAAGTTACATTAGGAAATGTAACTCAAGGAGTTGAAGGAAAATATAGCTACAGATATAAAGGATACTAAGAAGATGGTAGGCAAGCTTGAAGAAGAATTTGAAAGCTTGAACAGAAAATTAACAGAAATTACGGGAAGGAAAGACAGAATGGATGCAATTAAAAGTACATTACAGATATCCATGATGGCAGAGTAGGGAATAGCAGGATGCACTTTTCCTTAAGAAACTGTGGGAAGGATACAGAATGAGTAGAGCCAAGTGATAAAGAGGATTCCTGACACAAAACCAAACAAAAATGAAACCCTAGACTAGAAAGAGAAACTAACAGAATAAGCCTAATCAAGCAAATGGATGCCCTAGACATCAGCAAAAAATTACAGATCATACTGAAAAACAGGAAGTCATAGCCCAGTCTAATAAACAAACTAAAAAGCAGGAGAAACACAATGTGGAACAACTAATCAAGGATGTCCAAACAAATATCCTCAACTCATTGAAATGAAGGAAGAGATAAAGGATATCAAGAAGACACTACTGAAACATACACAAGAAAGTGTAAACATACATAAAAAGATAACAGATCAGAGCATTCCAGGAAGATGGCATCAGAGTAGGCAGGCAGGACTCAATTCTCTCACAAAACAATGGAAAAAGGGTCAAAAGCTGTTCAAGGGACCTGCTTTGGGGGTCAGCAGTCTAGGACAGTGCTATACAACTCCCAGAAGGGGAAGGGACAGAGAGATGAAGAATCCAAAACAAATAATGTGAGTTACCAAGCTCCTGCAGCAACCAGAAAGGGCTACCATAACACACACCAAAGATATATAGCCTGGATAAAACTCCTGGTTCACTGCAGCTGACTGAGAGGGAAAGAGACATCTTCCTCCCTGTCAAATGCTATGAATAAAAAGGGAGTGGCAGTCTGGGAAGGGCTTTTCTTCAGTGAATTCAGTGAGCAGAGCCCACTTTGAATCTCAGCTCTGGCCAGATGAAAACACACCAAAGCAGAGATAGAAAGAAGCACCTCCTTGGAAAAGTGTGTGTATGAGCACTATCTGATGGCAGGTCTTGAAATTCCAAGGGGAAAAAACTGCCTTTAGGGCTCTCTTAGGCTAAAAGTCCTGGGGGAAACTGTATACCCCATTAGCGAGTTCCTGGCACAATTTTGATAACTTAAGCTGGGCAAATTTTTTTAAAGATTTATTTATTTATTTCTCCCTCCTCCTCATTGTTTTGTGCTATCTGCTCTCTGTGGGTTATTCTGTGTCTGCTTGTATTCTCTTTAGGCAGCACTGGGAACTGATTCTGGCACCTTCTGGAGTAGGAGTGAGGCATTCAATCTCTTGCACCACCTCAGCTCCCTGTTCTGCTGCATCTCTTATTGTCTCTCCTCTGTGTCTCCTTTTGTTGCATCATCTTGCTGTGCCAACTCTATGCATGGGCCAGCACTCAACACAGGCCAGCACTCCTGGGCGGGCCAGCACTCCTGGGTGGGCCAGTGCTCCTGCATGGGCCAGCTTGCCTTTCACCAGAAGGCCCTGGGAATCTAACCTTGGACCATATGGTAGAAGAGAGCCCAACTGCTTGAGCCACATGCGTTTCCCCATGGGCAATTTAATAATAACTTAGAATAAGTTGAAACATGATATTAAGAAGAGTTGTCAAAAAAAAAAATAGGCATGAAAGAGAAATTGACCATCAAAATAAATCCATCAACATATTCAGATGCCTAGACATCATCAAAAAATTACAAGCCACACTAGGAAACAGGAAGAGATGGCCCAGCCAAAGGAACAAACCAAATACCCTGAAGACATACAGGATTTAAGACAATCAGTGATAATCACACAATTCTCCTAAGTCAATTCAAACAAGTAGAAGAAATTACGACTAAAGAGATAAAGGATATTAAGAAGACACTGGGTGAGCATAAGGAAAACCTGCAAAGAAAAGTAACAGAACTTACAGGAATGAAAGGTATATACATATTTGAACTAAATAAATTGTGTAAATCATGGAGTTAATAACTAGAATATTGGTCAACAGAAAACAGAATAACATTAGAGAATGGGAAGCTGAGCATTAACCTGTGCAGAATTAGTAAAAAAGTTGTTTTTAATATTGGGAAGTGAATAGAAAATGAAAAGTACAACACAGTGTTTGAAACTAGCAGTACTATTATATGAGTAAGACAGTGGTTGCAAAGATAAGTCTAAAGTCATGTATATTACTAGAAAGACAGTTTAGAAATATAACATGGGACTGAAAAGCACAGTTAAACTTCGAGTAAAATATGAATATGGGTGATATTGCATATATAAGACTGTTTTTACAAAATATAAATGCAAATAAAACGAGATGGAAAAAGAATAGCAGCTATGTACGGCAGTAGAAGCACAGCAAGATTGAGAGGTGATTTTTTTTTTTTTTGATTGTGGTTAATTATTATTATTGGAATAATGAAAATGCTTTAAAAATGATTGAAGTGATAAATGCACAACTATGTGATAATATCAAATACCATTAATTGCACATTTTGAATGGATTTATGCTTTATTAATACGTATCAATAAAATTGATTTGATCACAAAAGGTAACAGACCTTACGGTGATAAAATGCACTATGACAAAAATGAAAAATATACTAGGAATATGTGCAGTGCCTAGCAAAGAAGGACAAATATGCCAGGACCTTGATACTGATGCTTGTCATTATGAACCTCGTTCTTGTGAAATTGAAACAGCCTAGTAATATAAATTGCCTAAGAGTTACATTTTGAAAGCCTCCTTGTTGCTCAAATATGGCTTCCCTCTAAGCCAAATTCAGCATATAAAATCAATAATTTCCCCCCAGCGTGGGACATGACTACCAGGGATGAGCCTCTCTGGCACCGAGGGATTATTACCAAGTGCCAACCAGCACCACATTTGGAAAAAGACCTTGACCAAAAGGGGGCAATATTAAATACAAATGAGATTTTATAGCTAAGAGATTTCAAAGTGAGTCAAGAGGTCATTCCAGAGATTATGCTTAGGCAAGTCTCAGGAGGGTCCTATTGGCTGCCACAGTAAACAGTGCCTCAAGCAGGGGGACTCTTGAGGGCTCTAGAGACATCTAGACACTACATGCAGGGGAGACAATCCCAGGAATTTGGTACCCTGTCAGTGGGCCTTACCTTGGAATATATGATAACCTATCCCCTCAATGTATCGGAGATAGACTCATTTCTAATTTTGCTACATGTGGTGCTTCTGCCCTTTTATTTGAACCTATAATTAGCACTATACCCATTATATACGTGTTTCAGAGGCATAAATCTTCTGGCTGTTCATATGCTGTTTGAGCCTGGACTCTCAGAAGAGTTGCAGCCAACACCTACTTTCCCATTCATGAGACTTGCCCCAGACAACTAATAAAAGGATGATGATGGACAAGGCCCATCCCAAAAAAAGAAATAAAAAGAATCATTAGAGGATATTATGAGAAACTATATGCCAAGAATCTAGACAACCTAGATGAAATGGACAAATTCCTAGAAATGTACAACCAACCTACACTGACACTACAAGAAATACAAAAACTTACCAAACCAATCACATTTAAGGACATTGACTCTGTCATCAAAAATCTCCCAGCAAAGAAAACTCCAGGACCAGATGGCTTAACAGGTGAAGTCTACCAAGCATTTCTAAAAAAATACCAAACTTGTTTAAACTCTTCCAAAAAATTGAAGAGCAGGGAAAACTACGCAACACATTTTATGAAGCCAACATCACCCTAATATCAAAGCCAGATAAAGATACTACAAGAAAAGAAAATGACAGGTCAATCTCTCTAATGAACACAGATGCAAAAATTCTCAACAAAAGACTTGCAAATCGAATCCAACAGCATATCAAAAGACGTATACATCACAACCAAGTGGAATTTATTCCTGGTATGCAAGGCTGCTTCAACATAAGAAAATCAATCAAAGTAATACATCACATTAACAAACTGAAGGAAAAAAACACATGATCATATTAATCAATGCAGAAATGGCATTTGACAAAAACCAGCATCCCTCTTGATAAAAACAATTCAAAAGATAGAAATAGAAAGAAAAT
The DNA here is from genome assembly GCA_026826555.1 of Tolypeutes matacus. Classification (NCBI taxonomy): domain Eukaryota; kingdom Metazoa; phylum Chordata; class Mammalia; order Cingulata; family Chlamyphoridae; genus Tolypeutes; species Tolypeutes matacus. The sequence goes on along the minus strand of JAKSZT010001435.1, from coordinate 7,526 downwards.
TCCTCAATATGATAAAAGGCATATATGAAAAACCCACAGCCAACATCATACTCAATGGGGAAAGGTTGAAAGCTTTCCCTCTAAGATCAGGAACAAGACAAGAATGCCCACTGTTATGATTGTTATTCAGTATTACACTAGAAGTTCTAACTAGGACAATTAGACAAGAAAATAAAATTAAAGACATTCAAATAGGAAAAGAGAAAGTAAAGCTCTCACTGCGGATGACGTGATCCTGTACTTAGAAAATCCTGGAGTATTCACAACACAGCTACTTGAGGTAATAAATGAGTTCAGCAAAGTGGCAGGATACAAGATCAACACGCAAAAATCTGTAATGTTTTTGTACGCTAGTACTGAACAATCTGAGGAGGAAATCAAGGGAAAATTTCCATTTTCAATAACAACAAAAAGAATCAAATACCTAAAAATCAATTTAACCAAAGTAGTATAGGACCTATATGCAGAAACCTACAAAACAATGCTAAAAGATTTTTTTAAAACAGACTTAAACAAGTGGAAAGACATTCCGTGTTCATAGATTAGAATAATAAATATCGTTAAGATGTCAATCTTACCCAAACTGCTTTATAGATTCAATGCAATACCAATCAAAATCACAATAGCTTACCTTAAAGAATTAGAGAAGGCAATATACCAAATTTATTTGCAAGGGTATGTACACCCGAATAGCCAAACGCATTCTAAAAAAGAAGAGCGACATGGGAAGAATTTCACTGCCTGACCTTAAAATACATTACAAAGCTACAGTGGTCAAAACAGCATGGTACTGGCATGAAGAAAGACACATCGATCAGTGGAATAGAATTGCAAACCCAGAAATAAACCCTCACCTACACAGCCAACTGGTTTTTGAAAAACCTACCAAATCCATGTTAACGGGAAAAAAGTCTCTTCAACAAATGGTGTTGGGAGAACTGGATATCTATAACAGAAAGAATGAAAGGACCCCTATCTCACCCTTCATACAAGATTCAACTCAAAATGGGTCAAAGATCTAAATATCAAAGCCAGGACCATAAAACTACTAGAAGAAAATGTTGGGAAACATCTTCAAGACATTGAAGTAGGTGGTGGTTTCTTGGATCTTACACCAAAAGCACATGCAACAACAACAAAAAAGTAGATAAATAGGGCCTCCTCAAAATTAAACACTTTTGCACCTCACAGGACTTTGTCAAAAGGGTGAAAAGGCAGCCAACTCAACGGGAAAAAATATTTGGAAATCACATATCTGATAAAGGTTTAATATCCAGGATATATAAAGAGATGTTACAAATTAACAATAAAAAGACAAATGACCAAATTAAAAAATGGGCAAAAGACTTGAACAGACATTTATTCAAAGAAGAAATACAAATGGCAAAAAAACATATGAAGAAATGCTCAACATCATTAATGATTAGGGAAATGCAAATCAAAATTACAATGAGATATCATTTCACATCTATCAGAACGGCCACTACTAAAAAGACAGAGAACTACAAGTGTTGGAGAGGATGTGGAGAGATAAAGACACTTATTCACTGTTGGTAGGGATGCAGAATGGTACAGCCACTGTGGAGGACTGTTTGGCAGTTCCTAAAGAAGTTGGATACAGACTTGCCCCCTTAACCCTGCTAAACCACTACACCCAGAAGAACTGAGAGCAGTGACACGAACAGACATTTGCACACAGATGTTCATAGCAACATTATTCCTGATTGCCAAAAACTGGAAACAACCCAGGTGTCCATCAACAGAAGAATGGATGAACAAACTGTGGTCTATTCACACAATGGAATATTACGCAGCTGCAAGAAGAAATAAAGTCGTTAAAGCATATGACAACATGGATGAACCTGGAGGACATTATGTTGAGTGAAGCAAGCCAGACACTAAAGGACAAATACTGTATGATTGCGTTATTATGAACAAATATATTGTGTAACATATTGTTTGATTCAAAAAAAATTATATGTATCCAGTTTTTAATGGAGAAATGTATGTATTTATTCATCTGTGCTTACTTTTTAGTGTTAAATCATTTATATTTTCAATTATTAAATATATAAAATAAAGTAAAATAAAGAAATAAAAATTTGGGAAAAAAAAAACACTCCAACTAGGATTGAACTGAGAGGGCTGCCAAGGAGTCCCATCTGCTGGCAACTAGGTAGTACACATGAGAAAATTAAAAATAAATAAGATAGAGTCTTTTTCTGGCCTTTATAGCTTCCCACCTATGGACCTAGGAAGCAGGTCTGCAATCCATTACTGAGTTCAGAGCCCAGGTTTGAGCAACTACCAGGGTCAACCCTAATGATCCAGTTCAAACAAAGAATCAAAGAGCAGCAATAATACACAGCCTCCTGCCATGAAATTCCAATGAAAGAGAAAGAAATTGAGCATCTGAGTAAACTACATCCTAATCAAATGCCTAGACATCAGTAAAAATATATGAGCCAGAATAAGAAAATGGGAGCCATGGACCAGGAAAAGGAATATATCAATGTCCCAGAAGAGATGCAGGATTTGAGAGAACTAGCTAACGAGAAGTGCACAAATTTCTAAAATCAAATAAATGAAAGCCAATATGGCTAAAGAGATGAATGACATCAAGAAGATACTGAGCAAGCACAAAGAAGAATTTGAAATCCGGAACAGAAAAGTAACAGAGCTCACGGAATGAAAGACACAATAAGTGAGATCAAAAACACATTAAAGGCTTACAACAGCAAACTTGAAATGACAGAAGAAAGAATAATTGATACCGAAGACAGAACAGCTGAATTTGAAGAGAAAAAAGAACAGAGGGAGAAAAAAAAATAGAAAAAAATTGAGCAGGGGCCCAGGGAATTGAATGACAACACAAAATGCAACAATATACATGTCATAGGAGTTCCAGATGGAGAAGAGATGGGAAAGGGAGCAAAGAGAGTATTTGAGGAAATAAGAGCTGAAAATTTCCCAATTCTCACATAAGAAATGAACATACATGTCCAAGAAGCCCACCTTACCCCAATCAGAATAAATCTGAATAGATGTATAATAGAAACTTACTACTCAGAATGTCAAATGTCAAAGATAAAGAGAAAATTCTGAGAGCAGTAAAGGAGATGCAAACCAGCACTTACAAGGGACACCCAGTAGGACTTAGTGCAGATTTCTCATCAGAAACCGTGGAAGCAAGAAGACAGTGGTATGATACAGTTAGGAGACTAAAAGATAAAAACTGCCAGCCAAGAATTCTGCATCCAGAAAATTGTCCTTCAAACATGAATATAAAACATTCACAAACAAACAGAAACTAAGAGAATTTGTAAAAAAGAATCCATCCTGCAGGAAATATTAAAGAAAGCCTTAGAGCCTGAAAAAAAAAAAAGACAGGGGAGAGAGGCCTGGAGGGGAGTACAGAAGAAAAAATAGCAGAAAGGATAACCAAAAGAGTAAAAAGACAGACCAAAATATATGACAAATGAAAACCAAAGAATAAAATGGTGAAAATAAATAATGCATTTACAGTAATATCAATCAATGTGAATAGATTAAATTCATCAATCAAAAGATATAGGCTGATAAAATGTATATAAAAAAACATGAGCACTCCATATGCTGCTTAAAAGAGACCCACGTTAGACCCAGGGATACAAAATGGCTGAAAGTGAAAGGTTGGAAAAAGATACTCCATTCAAATACAAACCAAAAATGAGCAGGCGTAGGTATACTATTATCGGACAAAACAGACTTTAAATGCCAAAAATTGTAAGAGATAGAGAAGGCCATTAAATATTAATAAAAGGTACAATCCACCAGTAAGATATAAGAGATATAAATATCTATGCACCTAACCAGGGTGCCCCAAAATACATGAGACAAACTCTGGCAAAATTGAAGGGAAATACAGATACCTCCACAATAACCATTGGAGATTTCAACATACCACTCACAGCATTCATTACACAGAACTAGACAGAAAATCAACAAGGAAATAGAGAATTTAAACAATATGATAAATGAGTCAGACCTAAAAGACATATACAGAATGCTGCATCCAAACTCAGAGGAGTATACATTCTTTTCACATGCCCATGGATCCTTCCCCAGGATAGACCACATGTGAGGGCACAATGCAGCTCTCAATAAATATAAAATGACAAATTATACAAAGCACCTTCTCAGATCATAAAGGAATGAAACTGGAAATCAATAACAAACAGAAAAACGGTAAATTCACAAACATGTGGAGGCTAAACAACACACTCCTAAATAATCAGTGGGTCAAAGAAGAAATTGCCAGTGAAAATCAGCAAATGTATTAAGACAAATGAAAACGAGAACACAGCTTAGTCACTGTTGACAAGAATGCAGAATGGTACAGCCACGGGGGAGAACTGTTTGGCAGTTCCTAAAGAAGTTGAATATAGATTTGCCACGTGACCCTGTAATACCACTATTGGGTATATACCCAGAAGAACTGAGAGCAGTGACACGAATAGACAACTGCACACCCATGTTCATAGTGGTGTAACTCAAAATTACCAAAAGCTGGAAACAACCCAGTTGTCCATCAACTGATAAGTGGATAAACCAACTGTGGTATATTCACACGATGGAATATTATGCAGCTGTAAGAAGAAACAAAGTTCTAAAGCATATGACAACATGGATGAATCTGCAGGACAGTATGCTGAGTGAAGCAAGCCAGAAACAAAAGGACAAATACAGGAAAATTGCATTACTATGAACTAAATGTATTGTATAACATAGTGTATGATTCCATTTACATAAAATGTAAATACAAATCAGTTTATATAGGAAATAAAAAAGTATTTTGCAAAAACAGCCAGAAATGGGAGCTATGCACAGCAGGGAAACTTAGATGGAGAGGTGATGGAGAGATAGGAACACAATCATTGTTGGTGGGACTGCAGAATGGTACAGCCACTGTGGAGGACTGTTTGGCCGTTCCTAAGGAAGTTGAATACAGACTTGAGACATTACCCTGCAATACCACTACTGGGTATACATCCAGAAAAACTGAGAGTGGTGACATGAACAAACATCTGCACACTGATATTCATAGTGGCATTATTCATGAATATCAAAAGTTGGAAACAACCCAGATGTCCATCAACTGATGAATGGATAAACTGTGGTGTATTCACACAATGGAATATTATGCAGCTGTAAGAAACGAAGTCATAAGGTACGTGACAACATGGATGAATCTAGAGGACATTATGTTGAGCAAAGCAAGCCAGACACAACAGGATAAATACTGTATGACTGCGGTACTATGAGTCAAATCTTTTGTGTAACATATTACGTGATTCTAAAAAATATATATATGTATCCAGTACATTTAATGGAGAAATGTATGTTTCTATCCAACAATGTTTTCTTTTTATTTTTAAATATGTTTATATATTCAATTATTAAGTGTACAAAATAAAGTTTATTAAAAAAAGAAGTTACACAGCCAGAAGGGGCCACAGTAGGAATGTGTCCTTAGACCCCAGACCTTACCTGCCTTATTTACTCCAAGAAAGCAGAAGTAAAACAGGGGAGGAAGAGTGAAAATTAAAGGCTCAAGTAACTCACCAGGGCTTAAATCTAAAGAAAGCAAATTGCCTAGGATAAAGATATCTGGGATTGGATACACACTCTTACTTGCAAAGTGTTGGGGTCCCTGCAAAACTCCCAGGCTGGGCAGAAACCTGGGCAAGGCCCCTCCCGGTAAGGGTCCCCATTCACAGTGTTCCCCCAGGGTACACACCAGGTGTCAGTCACGCCCCCCTCCCCATGAACCCTTCCCTTGGGCATGATCAATTTTGTCTCTGGCAAAAACCCCTTTAAGAGCCAGCTGCTGAAGGCCAGCCACTGAGCAGGCCCTTTCCAGGTTGGAGGAGAACACCTGGCTCTGAGGCAAATCCGAAGCACAGGGCCTGGGAAGAAGGCACCCTGCATGGCAAAGGACCCTTAGGCAGCGCCTAGGGTCAGGAGGGAGGGCTGAGGACAGAGGGCAGGGCAGTGGGGAGGACCATGGAGAGGACCATGGGGGGGAACGGGGGCCATGGAGAGGAACGGGGACCGTGGAGAGGACCGTTGGAGTAGACGAACCGTTTGCGTGGAGGGGCCGTGGGGGTAGGATCGTGGGGGCTTAAGCACCGTGGGGGCGGTAAGGACCCTGGGGGAGGGGTGCCGCCCTGCGGCGTGGGCCCGGGACTCTTATTCTGACATGGAGCCCCGCACCGCGGCACAGCCCTCTGCGCCCGGACCCCCTGCAGGACCCCAAGCCCCCCGCATGCCCACGGGCGGCCCGCGAAAGCAGCGCCCCCACTCCTGCGCGGCCAGGTCCCCAACCCGGCGCCGCGCATAACTTTCCGGGACCCCCGTGCGCCCCAGCCCACGGCGAGCTAGCGGGAGCTTTACGGGGGACGCGGGACGGGCGCTCCCGAAACGCAGGAAGGGGGGTCGCTCGCCCCACTTTTCCGTGCTTATGCGGGTTCCCGCAGGCCCTGCGCCCCGCCCAGCGCCCACAGAGCCCGCGGGTACCCCCCCCCCCCCCGCACGGCCGCACCCGCCCTGACGCCAAGTTGAGCCCATAAACTCACCGCAATCGCGGGGCTGGGGACGCGGGTCCGGACGGCTGGCCTCACTTGCTCCACCGCCCGCCCGCGCCGAGGGGCAGATACTCCGTCTCTCCCTGCACTCCAGGGTCCTGGCGCGTCTTCGCAGCCGGAAAACGTGCACCAGGGCAGCGTGGTCGGGGCTCCAAAACATCCCGTGGACTGGGCGGCGCTTAAGGGAACGGGAGTGCGCAGGAGGCGGGACTCCGCCCCCAAAGAGGGCATGGCCCGCTCTGCGACGGACAGCTCCTGGCAGCCAATCAACACGCGATGCGGCTGGTGCATGGGCCGATCCGGGGCGGGGTGGGCGCGTGGGGCGGAAAATGGTGACTGACAGGACGCCAGCCAACAGGAATGCGGAGCAGCGACAGGGCGAGAACACCGCAAAAGTGGACACCGTCATCCGGGGCCAGCTCATTTGAACCTAGGCTGACAGTTCACCTTGGTGTGATTTTATTGATACATATTAATAAATCATACAATACATCCAAAGGATATGCTCAATGGAATTTGTTATATCACATTGTTGTGCATACATCATTACAACCATCAGTAGTGCATTTTCGTTATTTCAAAAGTAATAAACAAGAAACTTCTTGACCCTCAATCTGTTTCCCCTGCTGTACAGAGCTGCTATTTCTGACTATTCTAGCACAATTATTTATTTATTAGTTTTACTCAGACATATTCACATACCACGTGATCTATCTAAAGTGTATAATCGATGGCTTTTAGTATAATTGCAATGTTATGCATTCATCATAAGAAAAACCTTGAGAATTATTTCATTACCCCAAAAAGAAAAACTCCACACCCCTTAGCATGCCTTCCCTAGCACTACATAACCACTAATCAAAGTTTGTCTTTATAAATTGATTTATGTTTACATTTTAT
>JAKSZT010001434.1:0-12414 GCA_026826555.1 Tolypeutes matacus | reverse complement strand
TTGGGGCCCACCAGATTGGGTGGAACGGGTTTTAGAATACCCCATAGGATGGTAAACTCAGCTCTGGGGTCTTGACCAACTACATATATTCTGAGCCCATGTTTTGCTTCCTTTCCCAGGCATTGTTGAACCCATTGTTAATATGGATATGAATGGGTTTACTGGAACCTATGGTTGGGTTCTGGGGCTGTGCTCCCCTGAAGAGGCTGATGGCAGTATCTCTGGAAATCCGTGGGGCTAGGGTTTCACAAGCCCATTGGGCACAGTGGTACTGCCCGTGAGTATGGCATTCTGGGGGACCATCTGTGGGGCAGGCATAGAGCTTGGCCTGGGTTAGTCCTCTTTTTAAATATTCATCTCCACATCCGTGACCTGCAGGAGGTCCATCTGGCTCAATGTCTAGGTTGTTCCAATTCTCCCGAAGGAGGTCACACAGGTCAAAAGAGAGGATGGGACTTTTCCCAGTAGTTTGAGTGACATTTAGAACCGTTCTGTCCCTTGTCCTTATAATACTCCAGTTATAGGAGGTTAAACAAAAACTATTGATGCACACGCTAATTACCAACAGGGGCAGCATACTCATTTTCCAGGCTGTTGCCATATCTCTCCCTCTTCCCCACCCTTAGTCTTAACTCGTTCAGGGAATCTTGATCTTTATGGGTTCTTCTATTTTGGTGACTGTCCACTTTTTTGCCTCTGAGTCCACCGTACCAGTTCTGATGACTTTTAGCCCTGACGCATGTATCCATTGTCTATTCCCCATGACATTTACTGCCATGGGCACTGTGAGGATCACCACATTTGGAGCAGTCCAACATGGTTTGACTTTTCCAGCTTGGAGCTTTCATACCCAGACTAGATTCCCGGGCTGCACCTGAAATAAAGGAGGTTTGGAACATGGACGATGGGGATGGGCTTCTTGGACCATTCAATTGACCATTTTCTTAATCCAAGTCCAGTTCCTTTAGAATAGAGAAAAGATATTGGCTCTCATATACAGGTATTTTTCCCAACCCCAACTTGGGTAACAGGGTTGGGGGTCTGCCAAATAATATTTCATAGGGCATAATGTCCTACACATAGGGGCTACATCTGGTCTTAAGGAGGGCAAAGTGTAGGAGACTCACCCAGTTTTCACCAGACTCCAGAACCAACTTGGTTAGGGTTTCTTTCAAGGTGTGGTTCATCCTTTCAACCTTTCCTGAACTTTGGGGCTGAAATGCACAGTGCAGTTTCCAATTTATACCCAGGGCTTTAGCCAATTGTTGAGTCACCTGAGCTATGAAAGCTGGACTGTTACTGACACTATTCTAAGAAGAAGCCCAATTCTTAGAATGATTTGTGCTATCAGCTTCTTTACTACTACTGTGGCTCTTTCATTTTTATTCGGGTAGGCTTCCACCCATCCCGAAAACGTATCTACCAGCACCAGGAGATACCTATACCCATATTTCCCAACTTTATTTCAGTAAAACCTAACACCTAGTGCTCCTCTGGTTCCATCCCTGGGAACCTAGTTCCCACTGGAGCTTGAGCACCTCCTCTTTGATTTACTCTGGCACAGACTTCACATCTTCATGTGAAGTTTTTGCTGATTTTAGACAAACCTTGGAAATAAAAGTCTCTTTTTATTAGTTCTATTAATTTAGTGCTGCCCATATGTGTGGTGTCATGCAGCATTTTGACTAATTGCCTTCCCACTGCTTCGAGTTGATATGTCCTGCCATCGGGCAGGACTAACCAACCTTCTGGGGAAATTTTAGCTCCTAGACCTTCCCCCTGCCTGATGTCTTCTGGGGAGTTGCATAGAACTGGGAGATCCTCGCTAGGGTTTGTTGGGAGCATTTGCACAGGGTTGAGCAGTAGGAAGGTGGTGGCCCATGTGACTTCATCTGCTAGCCTTCTGCCTGCGGGGAGTTTCCCTTATGATGTCCATTGCAGTGAACAATGGCAACTTGGTCAGTGAACCAAATGACTTCTAATAATTCTAGGACTTCACCTCCATTTTTAATCTCTTTTCTTCCAGATATTAAGAATACTCGATCTTGGTACAGTGCACTGAGTACATGGGATGTAGCAAAGGCATAGCGCATGTCTGTGTAAATATTGACAGTTTGGTCTTTCCCCATCTTAAGGCCTGAGTCAGGGATATTAGTTCTGTCCATTGGGCGGAGGTGCCATGGCGTAAAATTGAGCCCAGATAGTTTTGGGTTGCTCTACCACAGCTTCTCCCGTGTAACAGATTCCATCCTAAACATAACTGCCTCCATCTATGTAGAGATTATGGGAAGCATCCTGCAATGGCACATAGGTGAAGTCTGGGTGTAGCCACATCAAGGTTTCAAGCAAGTGTAAGGAGTCGTGGGAAACTGTGGGGGGCACTAGAGTCAGGGAGCAGGGTGGCCAGATTTAATGCCTCTTTTGTGTGAATACCACACAGGGTGGGTTCAATAATAACATTTGATATTGCGTGATTCTGGCATTAGATATCCAGCAGACTGTGGAGGAGGGCTTCAACCAAATGTGGGCTGTTACCACCAGATTTTGGCCAAAGGTTAAATTACAGGCTTCCTTAACTAAACGGGCAGTGGCCGTGATGGCTCATAGGCAGTTGGGCCATCTGGCAGCTACATAGTCCAGGTTTTTTGAGAGGTACACTACTGGTCGGTGCCAAGGCCCAATGGACAGGGTTAATACTCCTTTGCCAACCCCATGACTTTCATCCACAAATAGATGAAAGGGTTTGGACATGTCAGGTAACCCAAGGGTGGGGGCACTCACCAGACCTGTCTTCAGGCAAGTAAAAGCTTCCTGTTGCTTGTTGGTCCACAACAAGTCACTTCCCTTGCCCACCATGGCAGCGTAAAGGGTCTTAGCAATTCCTGTGAATCTGGAGATCCACAGTTTTCAATACCCCACCATGCCAAGAAATTCATGTACCTGTCATTTTAAGGTTGGCTCAGTGATGCACAATACAGCTTGTATCCTGTTTTGTAAAGTTCCTGCTCCCCTTTTTCTAAGATGTATCCAAGGTATGGTACAGAGTAGGAGCAGAGCTGAGCCTTTTTGTCAGATACATGATATCACATTTCTGCTAAGGCTTTGAGTAGGCTGAGAGTTGCCACTTTGCAAGAGTCTGAGTCCAGTGTGTCTAGAAGGAGGTCATCTACATACTGAGGTAGGGTAATACCTGGATGCTGCTCTCTGAGGGGGGACAAATCTTGCCCCAGAGCCTCTCCAAAAAAGGTGGGGGAGTTTTTGAATCCTTGAGGAATCCATGTCCATGTCAGCTGCCCAAATCCCCCGGGATGAGGGTCTTCAAAGGCAAAAATGTGCTGGCTAACTGGTGCCAAAGGTATAGAAAAGAATTTGTCATTTAAATCCAGGATAGTGTAGGTAGTATGTACCAGAGGGAGCTGGCTTAGAAGCATGTATGGGTTAGGGACGCTAGGGTTTATTGTTTCAACACTCTTATTTTCTTCTCTAAAATCCTATACTGGCTGATAGTCTCTGCTCCACGGCATTTGCACAGGAAGTAAGGGGGTGTTCCACGGGGACTGGCAAGGAAGAGGAATACCTGCATCGTGTAGATGGCAGATGGATTTTTCAATTCCAGTCCTGGTTTTGTGGCTGTTTGTGTTCTTTCACTACCATGGGGCTTGATGCTGGGCCAGTCTGAGGGGGGGCGGTTCCTCAGCCCAGACTCCCAGAACCAGGAGCTGGAATTCTTGCAGAAACAATTAGCTGCTGGTGGTTACTTGAGGCCTGTTAGGAGATATTCTTCCAAGAAAGGTCAGGTTACAAGGAGGATCTGGGGCTGAGCGCTGAACTTTAGTGTCATCTCACCATCCCAGATGGAGATGGTTGCTTTCAATTTTTGTAGAAAGTCCCATTCCAGCAGGGGGTAGGAACAGTTGGGCATAATGAGGAATGAGTGGGTGATGGTCCCAGATCCAAGATTAATGGTCTGGGTGGTGGTCCAGGTATAACAATGTATCTTCTCAGGAGCCCCTTGAACCAGAGTATGTTCAGCTTTAAAGGGACCAGAGGCCAATTTTAGGGCAGAGTATGTAGCCCCCGTATTGACCAGGAAGTTAACAGGGCAGCCCCCAACTGTTAGTTTCACCACGGGCTCCCAGGGGCCTGGAGAACCCTGGCCACATCAGTCTAGCTACCACAGGGCTGGGCCTGGGTCTGGCAGCATTGGGGGCATTCATTTTTCCAGTGTCCCTTTTCTTTGCAGTAATGCAGTGGTCCCTTTGCCATCATGGTCTACCTTGCCTTGGCTTTCTCTGGTTCCCAGAGAATCCATGGGAGGAAGAGGCCCTAGCACATTCTGTCACCATTGTGCTCAGCAGGACCTATGCCACCTTCTTCATTTTTAGAGTATCATCATCCTCCCTATTATACATTTTCTCTGATACCTCGATTAGTTAAGATAATAGCTTCCCATCAAACCCCTCAAGCCTATGCAATTTCTTTCATATACCAGGAGCTGACTGTGATACAAATGCTATATTTATAGCCCTATGATTTTCAGGTGCCTCGGGGTTTATAGGGGTTTAATTTCTATAGGCCTTCATTAGACACTCAAGAAAGGCAGAGGGTGACTCATTAGGGCATTGGGTAGTTTCACTCACTTTAGAAAGATTCGTTGGCTTTCTGGCAGCAGATTTAAGGCCACGTAGGAGAGTCTGATGAACCCATTTAAGATCCTCCTTACCTGATCCTGGTTGTAATTCCAGTCTGGTCTGGTAGAGGGGAACACAGTTTCTATTTGGGTAGGTTCAGTAGTGGGTTCACTGTCTCGAACCATGATGGTGTTTACAGCCTCCCTCTGAATACTATCTCTCTCCGAAATGAATATGACCTGTATCAGTTGCTGACAGTCATCCCAGATGGGATTATGGATGAAAAAGATAGCTTCTAGGAGAGAAATTAAGCCATGGGGGGAGCTGGTTAGAGAGGTATCAGTGGGTGTGGGGTGTGGAGTGTATAGGCTGTCTGTAGATGATTGGTTCAGAGAGAGACGAGGAGTAGATGGGGAGGGAGCCATTTGAGGGGGATGAGAGGTAGATTGGGGGGTGGGGAGGTAAGGGGCTAGTTCATCAGAAGCATTTGTAGGACCGAAGGACTGGGGTTATTAACAAGGGCTTTCAACGGAAATTGGGGCTTTGGCTGGGCCTGGTGTTTTTGTCCTGCAAGACAAATTTTTAGTTTGTTGAGAGTATCTGTAATAAGATCTATCCACACATCAATGTAAGGAATCTGGTATGGGTGACCAGGTTTGCCATTGATGACCCGCCAGATGTTGTAGTCTCTTGGGATGTCCATTGTTCTTTAAGATGGACAGACCATACCCAAGGTGGGCCACTCCAATTTGCAGAGGGTTCAGAGGGTCCCAGGGTTGAACGTGGCTCCATATTGAGCTACTGCCTTCTTCAATTCCTGAAACTTCTTTAGAAAACAGGCAAGGGGTGTGGTAGGACAAGAGGAGGATTGACTCATAGTAACAATAAAAAGGAGCACAGAACAGAAACTGAGCACAAATATTACGGACAGACATCCAGTTACACATACAGACATATGAATGTTGAGCCTATTCTGAGGCCCCGGGTGATGTCTAAACCGGTGGCCAGGTCACGGGAGTAGAGGCACATCTGGCAGCCCAATGGCGTCCTCTGGATCCAAAGTTACCAAAACAGAAGAGAACTGGCAGTTCCTTTGATTGAATTAATAATCTCCCATGGAGTTTCTGACCAGACTGAGGACCTACCAGGGCTGAGGAATATTCCTCAGAGACCTTCCCCTGAAGGCCTCAGTGTGGCCGGCTACAGTTTATCTCACTGGGGCCTCCATAATGAAGTGGAGCACTTCATATAAGTAACAACTTCCAGGAGAAAAATTTAATAGAACCTTCATTAATGGCCGAGGTGCACACTTTAGTAAGAGTCACACCTAAATTCTGGAGGCTGCAGTCATTATAGACTTTCTTCCCACGTGCACCAAACATTTCTGCAAGTGTCAAGAGACAGGACAGGTAGGTTTAAAGATATATGTTTCTATATAGTGTTCTAAGCAAAGCAAGCAAGCAGAGTTACAGAAGCAGATAATTGCCATTAACATCTCAGCAGGAGGGGAAGTGATTGACCTTTTCCCAGCACGAGTGGTGCCATTCCCCCATTAGGCCCACCATTCCCCCATTATGGCCAGATGGGTGTCTGGGTTTTTAATGACCACACATATTTTATAAGCTTAAGGTTCCTGTTGGGAAGAATTGGTGTGGTCTTGTTTCCTTTCCAACTGCTCCTGAGAACGATCCAAAGAAGAACGCAATATACCATGCTTTCTCCCCCAAATCTTGACTCCAAACTCAGGTGTGTAACTCAGAGAGGTGTTCCATTATTCCCATCCCCAGAGCCAGATTGTACAGATTTGGCCTGGGGGGTGGAGGGGCAGGAAGCAATCTGTAAAACTGAAAGCCCCCATTTTCTTCTCCAAAGAACTGATTACATTTACAACAGAATGGAGAAATTCAACCCTTAGGGAGCTCTCAAATGCAGTGAAATCATAGAGACCTGAGACTTAATTCATTTCATTCCTTCAGGAGGAATTGAAATAAATACTTTTACAGATGAGTAAAAACTAATAAAGTTTGTTGGCAGCAATTCACTTTAAAAGAAATGTAAAAGAATATTCAGGCAGAAAGAAAATAATCTCAGAAGGTTCAAGATTCAGGATGGACTGAAGAACAATATCTGTTAATTAAATTAATATATATGAATGTCAATTAAATGGATAAATGAATAATGATATCCGTGGCCTAGGACATCAATAAAGTGTTCAAATGCACCATAAAATAATATACAGCATAAGATGGGTAAATGGATATGTAGCAGTTTGATATCATTATGAATTCCAAAAATAGATATTAGATTATGCTTGTAAACTGGCCTGTTAATCTGGGCATGATTAAGTTATGATAAGGGAGTTGACTGAGCCAGAGTCGGTAGGGCTTTCAGCTATGTCCGTTGGTAGGTGGGTTCTCAGACATTAAAAGACATGGCAAAGGATAGAGTTGGAGTAGTTTTTGAGTTTGGATTTCTTATGAGCAACAACAGAAGTCCATGGGGTAAAGAGACCAGTGTTTTACCTGACAGTTCACAGCTGGCCTTGTGGAGAGAGGCAAAGCTTAGAGAGCCTCATAGTCTACAGCTGACCTTGTGGAGTAAACAGAGGAGATGAGCCCAGAGAGAAACTCAGCGATGAGAAGAGAGGAACTGTACACGCCTGTACCCTGACAAATGTTGGCAGCTGTCTTATTCCAAGACAGTTCCTTCCTGTGGTGAAGGAAGAAACTTATGCTTTCTAGCCTGGTAACTATAAGCTTCTACCCCAAATAAATACCCTTTATAAAGACCAACAGATTTATGGTATTTTGCAGCAGCACCCCTTTGGCTTACTAATACAGGATATAAAATGTTTAAAAATACATTATTTGGCAAGTCATTAACAAATAATAAGTGCAGATTTGGCAAGGGAAGCAAAAGTGTTATAATACACTTGGCAATCTTTAAGCAATATTAAATAGTGCATCTGATCCATATTAATAGAAAAAAATTTTGATCAAATATAGTCAGTCAAAACAAAGTGTTCAGGATTTCCATGTTTGCCATTTAGGCAATTGTTCTGGGGCCACCTTATTCGTGCATATTTGGAAGCTGCACCTTTCTTATTCTTCAGAAGAAAGAAGGTTCCATCGTTGATTTATGGGATGCTGTTTTGTCCCCATCATAAATCAAGTGCTGTACCACTGCCCCATTTCCAAGTTATGAAGTCACCACACTGGATGTGATGCTCATTTGAGGCAAGGGGAGCCATAATTGATAGAATTATAAAAAAGGTGATGTTGTTGAACTTCAAATATTGGATGCTTAGATGATTGATATTGGATCTTTCCTGTTTTCTAATGAATGCATTCAATGATATAAATTTCCCTCTAAGCACTGCTTTAACTGCACACCACAAACTATGAAGAAGCATAGGACATTAGAGAAGCAGAAAGAACCACATAAGAAAAGGCTTGTGAGTGAAGCTATATCCACTTCCACAACACTACAGTCTTAAGATGAAGGCAGAGAATGTAAGAAAGTTGGGAAAATAGGTTCTCTGATGGCAAGCATTGTTTCCTCAAAATAACACTTCTATGAATGTAATTTCACTTTGTAGAAATTTGCATCATGCTTACCTAAGCATGAGGGAATCTATATAAGGAAAAAAGAATGAAGAAAATGAGTTTTGCCTGTTTGCATCACATGGTAGTCCTCCCCTTTAAGTGTATGAGTGTGAAGTGTTCTTGGAAATTAAACCTCATGAGATACCTGAGAAATAATCTTTCAGAGAAAACATTTGGGTTTTCATGAATTTGGAAAAGCTAGGGACGCATCAAGGAACATGCAAGAGTAAAACACTGTGTATGTAAGGAATATTGGAAATCCTTCAGTTAGTCATTTATTCTCGTTGAGCATGAAATATTCATACATTAGTTAGTATTGTAATGAACATGGGAATGCTTCCATCTGAAACAGAATCTCATGGAATATGAGAAAATTCAAACTAGAGAGAAAGCATATGAGTTTCCTGAATGCACTCCGCTCTTACAGTCATTAATTATTCCTCATTTTAAAAGCCATACAGGGGAACAATCATAGAAATGTCATATATGTGGGAAAGTTTTCAGCCTGAGAGAAACCCAATTTATTCATAAGAAAATTCTTACTGAAGAAATATCTTATATGTGTGGGAAAGCTTTAATTCAAATGTAAAATTTCATATACAAGAGATTTCCTACTGCACAGAAACTCTATGCATGTAATGCATGTTGAAAAGCCTTTAGGTACAAATCATATCTCACAGAACATGTAAAAACTCATAGTGGACAGAAACAAAATGAATGTAAAGAATGCAGAGAAGCCTTCAGCCAAGAGAAATATTTCCTTAAATATCAAAGCATTCATTCTGAACAAAACCCAATATATAAAATAAATGTGGAAAATCCTTCAACCAGGAGGATAAAGTCATTAACCATCTGAGAATACATACAGGAGAGAAAGCCTAGAAATGTGATGGACGTGGGAAAGCTTTCATTCAGAAATCTAGCCTCGTTACACACCAGAGAAGACAAAATGGAGAGAAACCCTGTATATGTAAGGAATGTAGGCAAGTCTTCAGTAGCAAGTCAAATCTCACTGACCATGAGGAAATTAATAGTGGAGGGATGTGGAATAGCCTTCAGCCAGAAGCAGTATCTCATTAAACATTACAACATTCATTGGGAGAGAAACTGGTGAATGTAATGAATATGAATCTCCAAAGAATCTCCACCTCCAGTCTGTGCAACTTGTTGCCAATTTTTAAAGGAACTGGCTGTGACTGTGCAATTCAGGATGTCTTTCTCCTGTAGGAAAAGTGCTCTTGCAGTTTGTTCTGAGATCTGTTCCTCCCACACTTTCTTCCACACCCGTGTGTGATCAATTTCTTAACACTGATTCATGCATCAGAACTCGAGATTTCTCTTAAATTGTGTAAATATTGGCCTTCCACGTATTTCAAATTATCCTGGTTGTTTTCACTGGTTCTTCAATCCATTACAATCTCGGTAAGCATTTAAAAAATTATCACTTTACTTATAATGCTGCCCATTATTGTAGCATTTTCTTTCTTTTTTCTACTGTAAGTAAAAATCAAATATTTCACAATACATAATAATATTTGTAAAGATATATATATATAAATATATGCACATATGTGCATTTACTTACATAAATGATATACATATATATTTAATTTGCTTAGATTACTTAAATATTACACAGAAATTACAGGATTTCCCTTGTTACCAACCTTCATCAACTCCCACTTCATCCTGCCCAAACATCCTTCATCAGTTTGGCACATCACCCACAAAGGATATACACATCCTGGGGCCTTGTCACCAAGCATCAATCACAGTTCACATCGTAGACCACACTCTCTCCCACACAGTTCTGCATGGTATATGCTGATGTAAAATGGCCTACATCTGTCGACAGAACACCACTCAGGACAAACCCCTAGTCCTGAAAAAGACCGTGTATTTCAATTGCCGTTTCCCTCCCTGCCCCAAAAGCATCCAGCAGTCACCGGCTTCACCTCACTCTTATACTTTCTTCCATTCCTTGAATCACGGTATGTCTACAAAAGAATTCCATTAAGTCCACTCTAGTCCATAGGGCTTCCCCCAATCATGAAGGGCCTGGGATGGTGATTTCCACTACACCTCCCAGTGAGAGAGGGCTTATATCTCATGGATGGAGTGGATGGGATTATTCTGCCTGCAGTTGCAGGCCCTCTCCAATCCCTGGGATGGCCATTGCCCATCATCGTCTCCTCACCAGATGACTTGGATGTGTACTTTGAGCTGTTGGGTAGGAGTTGCAGCTCCACTGAGATTCCAGGCACAGCTGACACATAGTTAGGCCAAAGGATCCAGTCTCTGGAAGTACACTTGTAAAGTACAGCATCATATAGAGGTTAGAATAGAAGGGACTGATGGATCATGTGCAGGGAGGACTTATTTGAGTCCAACTCTATCACTCTCAGGAGCACAGATTCCAAAGTAGAGCCCTCTAATAAGACATCAAGCTCTGGGGCCATCCCCACTTAGGTATGACCTGTGTGTCTCTAGAGCCCTCAGTAGCCCCTCTGTGTGGGGTGATATCCACTTTGGTGTTCTATGAGATTCTACTGAGGTGTGCATAAGCGTTACCTCTGGGATAACCAAAATAGAACCCACTGATAAGGCATCAGTCTCTGGGGCTATCCCCCCTTATATAGGACCAGGGTGTCTCCGGAGCTCTCAGGAACCCCAATGAATGGGGTGATAGGCACTTAGATGTTCTATGAGCTCCTACTGAGGTGTGCATAAGAGTTACCTCTGGGATGACCTCCCAACTCTCTTTGAAGTCTCTTAGCCACATGAGCCCAATTCTCTTTACCTTTTGCACATTTATTTAAGGCCTTTTTCCAAACATGTTTCCAGTTCGTACTTGGTATTTATCCCTCGATTGCAGGAAAGCTCATCCCCGGGAGTCATGTCCCATGTTAGAGGGGAGGTAATGCATTCATATGCTGAGTTTGGCTTAGAGAGAGGCCGTATTTGAGCAACAAAGAACCTCTCAGGTCGCAACCCTTAGGCACCCCATAACAGTAGGTTAAGTTTGATTTACAGGAGCAAAGACTCATGAGATTAGTCATCAATACCAAGAATCCATCAGTGGGCCATCCTCTTTTGCCAGACACTGCTCCTGCATTCAGAGGACTGTTGCTGCTCCCTTGGAGAATGTGGCAGATCTCTCCAGGTTGGGAATTCAGATTCCCTCATTTATTGAGTGATTGTCTACACACCATGAACATGCTCCATCCCTTGATCATTTGAACAATTTTATGTATCTTTCATGTATATTCAGATGAACTTACTCCCATAAATTCCCCATCCCATACAATCCCTACCAATGATCCTCTGCAGCTCCCATTGTAACCCTTCTGTGATCTAAAACTTCTTTGGATATGAAGCCCATATAATAACCAAATACAATAAATAGGAAAAAGTAATAATAATTATAAGCTTAAATGCAAGGGATAAGTACAAGGAAACTTAGAAGAAAAAAACACTAAACTTATAATAAAATATAATTAGCAGATTGGGCCATTCAAAAAAATGAAAAAAAACTCCTTTTTTAAAAAAATTGTTCTTTTTTCCTTTTATCATGGTATTATCAGATGTCCAGTGTAATTGCTCTAAATGTGGTAAACCAGGAGATATGAAAAAGGATTGCCAAGCCAAAACTAGTGTAAGTGCTCTATTTAGTGGCAATAATAATTCAATACCAAGTTGCATGTGTCTGAAATGCCAAAAAGGGTTACACTTTGCCAAAGAATGCCATTCTAAATAGCATAAAAATGGTAGTCTCTTTAATCAGTCGGGCAACTTTGAAGCGGGCCTTGCTCAAGGCCCTCAGACAAACAATATGAGCACATTTCCCAGCCTTGCTCAAATTTACCTAGTCAGCAAAAGAGCAGTTCACTCCAGCCTGTAACAGAAATTAAGGCAGTTACCAAAAGCTGTACAGCTTTCCATCCTTCCTCACCTGAAATTAAGTTTATTAGTCATTCACTGAGTATACCCAAAATTAAGAACAGGAATTAAAAGGCTTACCACTGTAATCTGAACTTTTAGCATAAGTGTACTCCTAAAGAGTAGTAATCCAAAATATACATGTAAAATATCTGTATAAAATGCTTAATTAGAGCTTAACTGTATTTAGGCTGTTTAAATTGTCCTGGATCATTGCTGATTATGAACAAAAGTGATTC
>JAKSZT010001433.1:0-25677 GCA_026826555.1 Tolypeutes matacus | reverse complement strand
CAAAATGACACTTCTATGAATGTAATTTCACTTAGAAAGAATTTGCATCATTCTTACCTAAGCATGAGGGTATCTATGTAATGAAAAAGAATGAAGACAATGGGTTTTGCCAATTTGCCCCACACGGTAGTCCTCCCCTTTAAGTGTAATGAGTGTGAAATTTTCTTGGAAATTCAACCTCATGAGATACCTGAGAATTAATCCTTCAAAGAAACCATTTGGGATTTCATGAATTTGGGAAGGCTAGAGTCACATCAAATAAACATGCAAGAGTAAAACCCTGTATATGTAAGGACTATTGGAAATCCTTCAGCCCGGCATTAAAGCTCATTGAGCATGAAATATTCATACATTAGATAGTATTGACATGAACGTGGGAATGCTTCCATCTTAAACAAAACCTCCTGGAATATGAGAAAATTCAAACTAGAGAGAAACAATATGAGTTTCCTGGATGCAGGCTGTTTTTACAGTCATTTTTTACTCCTCATTTTAAAAGCCATACAAGGAAACAAAGATAGAAATGTCATACATGAGGCAAGGTTTTCAACCTGACAGAAAAGCTCATTATTCATCAGAAAATTCTTATTGAAAAGAAATCATATATATGTGGGAAAGCTATAATTCAAATGTCAAGTCTCAGATACAAGAGATTTCCTAATGCAAAGAAACCCTATGCATGTAAGGCATGTGAAAAAGCCTTTAGGTACAAATCATACCTCACAGAACATTAAAAAAGTCATATTGGAGAGAAACAAATGAATATAAAGAATGCAGAAAAGCCTTCAGGCAAAACAATAGTTCATTAAACATCAGAGCATTCATTCTGGAGAAAATCCCTATGTATTCAATGAATGTGGAAAAGACTTCAACCAGAAGGAAAACCTCATTCACCATCTGAGAATATATACTGAAGAGAAACCCAATGAATGTGATGGATGTGGGAAAGCTTTAATTCAGAAATCAAACCTCATTACACAATTCACAAGACAAACTGAAAAGAAAACCTATATATGTAAGGAATGTAGGAAAGCCTTCAGTAACAAATCAAATCTAACTGACCATGAGATAATTCATACTGGAGAGAAACCCTATATATGTAAGGAATTTGGAATAGCCTTTAGCCAGGGAAAGTATCTCATTAAACACTATAACTTGCATACTGGAGAGAATCCCTGTGACTGGTTGTTTTCACTGGTTCTTCAATCCATTATATTCTGGGTAAGGATTTTTAAAATTACGATTTTATAAAGAATGCTGTCCATTATTGTTGCATTTTCTTTCTCTTTTTATTGTGGGTTAAAATCAAATTTTTCACAATACATATTAATATTTGTAAAGTAATATATAAATATATATGCACGTATGGGCATTTGCTTACATAAATGGTATTTATATATATAGTTTAAAGTTGCTTAGATTACCTAAATATTACACAGAAATTACAGGGATTCCCATGTTCCCAACCTTCATCACCTCCCACTTCATCCCACCCGAACATCATTCATCAGTGTGGCACATCACCCGCAATGGATATACACATCCTGGGGCCTTGTCACCAAGCATAGATCACAGTTCACATCGTAGACCACACTCTCTCCCACACAGTTCTGCATGGTATATGCTGATATAAAATGGCCTACATCTGTCACAGCAACACCACCCAGGACAACCCCCAAGTCCCAAAAAAGCTCCTGTATTTCAACTTCCCATTCCCTCACTGCCCCAAAAGTGTCCAGCAGTCACCGGCTCCTCCTCACTCTTATAATTTTTTCCATTTCTTGAATCATGATATGTCTACAACAGAATACCCTTAAGTCCATTCTAGTCCATTGCTCTTCCCCCAATCCTGAAGAGGACTAGGATGGTGATTTCCACTCCACCTCCAAGTGAGAGAGGGCTTATATCCCATGGATAAAGTGGATGGGATTATACTGCGTGCAGCTGCAGATCCTCTCCATTCCCTGGCATGTCCGTTGCCCATCGCCGTCTCCTCACCAGGTGACTTGGATGTGTCCTTTGAGCTGTAGAGTAGGAGTTGCAGCTCCACTGAGATTCCAGGCACAGCTGACACATAGGTAGGCCAGAGGCTCCACTCTCTGGAAGTATACCTCTAAATTCCATCGTCATATGTAGGTTTGAATAGAAGGGACTGATGGACCATGTGCAGGGTGGTCTTATTTGAGTCCATCTCTGTCACTCTCAGGAACACAGATTCCAAAGTAGAGCCCACTAATAAGGCATCAATCTCTGGGGCTATCCACTCTTAGGTAGGACCTGGGTGTCTCCAGAGCCCTCAGGAGCCCCTCTGTGTGGGGTAATATTCACTTTGGTGTACTATGAAATCCTACTGAGGTGAGCATAAGCATTACCACTGGGATGACCTCCTGACTCTCTTTGAAATCTCTTAGCCAGATGAACCCATTTCTCTTTACCTTTTCACCATTTATTCAAGGTATTCTTCCAATCACATTGCCAGTTGGCACTTGGTATTTATCCCTCATTGCCAGGGAAGCTCATCCCCACGGGTCATGTCCCATGTTGGGGGGGAAGGTAATGCATTCATATCTGAGTTTGGCTTAGAGTGAGGCCATATTTGAGCAACAAAGAGCCTCTCAGTTCACAACCATTAGTCATCCCATAACAGTAGGCTAAGTTTCAACTACAAGAGCAAAGAATCAAAAGGCTAGTCATCAATAAGAATAACCCAGCAGTGGGCCATCCTCTTTTGCCAGACACTGCTCATGCACTCAGGGGACTGTTACTACTCCCTTGGAGAATGTGGCAGAGCTCTCCAGGCTGGGCATTCAGATTTCATCATTTATTGAGGGATTGTCTACCCACCGTGAACATTCCCCATCCCTTGATCATTTGAACAATTTTATATATCTTCCATGTATATTCAGATGAGCTTACTCCCATGAATCCCCCATCCCAGACATCCCCCAGCTATGATCCTCTGAAGCCCCCATCGTAACCCTTCTGTGATCTAAACCTTCCTTGGACACGAAGCCCATATAATAACCAAATACAATTAATAGGAAAAAGTACTAATAATGATTACCTTAAATGCAAGTGATAAGTACAAGGAAACTCAGAAGAAAAAAGCACTAAACTAAAAATAAAATATAATTAGCAGATTGGGTCATTCAAAAATTGGGAAAAAAATTCCTTTTTTAAAAATATTATTCTTTTTTCTTTTTATCATTGTATTATCAGATGTGTAGTGTAACATAACACATTCCCCCTCTCATTCCCCAGTGCCTCCCAAATTTTCATTTAATTTTCAAAGAAGTTTTAGGTCACAGAAAAGTCACACACGGAATGCTGTAGACTCCCACATACCCAACCTCCCTCCCCCTTCCTCACCGCATATTAAAAACATTTTTATGGATGTTAGAATTGTAGTAACTGTTATTCAGATAGTAAAATATAACAACTAAACATTGTCAGTGGTTTACAGTATAGTTTACAATTTAGACGGTACAGTTTAATAATTTTTGATGATATTTACCATGTCCTGTGTCCATTACTGTAAGGTAATGGAAACCCTTTCCCATGACCACTAAATACCCCATTTGATCTTAACTGTTCCTTTCTCCACATTCCTCTGGAGCAAATGACACTCCCCTGTCTTGACTCATGGAATGGCAAGATTCATTGTTATATGTCCTCGGTATTCCAACCTGCCCTTCCTAATCTAAACACCTCTCAACCCTGCAGGATGAAACCCAGTGATGTCACTACTCATCTGTCCTATCCTTCAATATGCAACTATACTCTCTCCTTTTACCATAGATTATGTCCATATAGGCGATGGTTCACAGCCTACTCTTCTCTTTCTCTCCCTTGTTAACCTATCTTTTAAACAATGGTTCTCAGAGACTGCTCACTTTCCTCAGTTCAAATCAGTGAAGGCATATACTGTTCATCATTCAATGCCTGGCTTGCTTCACTCAAAATATGGTCTTCAAGATTCATCCACGTTATTCCATGTGTTAGCACTTTATTCCTTCTTACATCTGAGCATAATTCCATTGTATATATGTACCAAATTTCGCTTATCCATTCATGTGTTGACGGGCATCAGGGCTGATTCCAACTTTTAGCAATGGTGAACAATGCCGCTATGAACATTGGTGTGCATGTTCGTGTCCTTGCTTTCAGTTCTTCTGGTTATATATCCTGCAGTGGAATTGCTGGATCATACAGAAGATCTATTGTTAGTTTTCTGAGGAACCGCCAAACCATCCTCCACAGTGGCTGGATCATTCCACAATCCCACCAATAGTGTGAGTGTTCCTATTCTTCCACATCCTCTCTGATACTTAGAGTCTGCTGTTTTTTTTAATAGCTGCCATTTTGATGGGTTTACGATGGTATCACATTGTAGTTTTGATTTGCATTTCCCTGAGAGCAAGCAATGTCGAGCATATTTTCATGTGCATTTTAGCCCTTAGTATTTATTCCCTGGATGTTGGAAAAGATGCTGAGAGCCAGAGCATAAAGGGTTAACATTTAAAATGCATGCTTGCTGGCAGAGAAACATTAGTAAATGTCTCCAAGGACACTGCATACTGCAGACATCAATGGGAGGAGGCAGATTGGAATGAACACACCACTAAGATGTTATTATCTGAATTCCCAAGATAGATTGTCTGGGAACACAGAAACAGGCAGCACTCTCATGTACCAGCTGAGGAACTAGTGAAGGATGCCCTACTTTTGTTATCAGCTTTGTAGTATAAAAAGCAGCTTCAGCTTAATAAACTTGCCTGCATTCCACATTGGGTGAGGTCAACTGATCCCAGTCTTTCTTTGGATAATTCTTGGCACCATCTACCTCAGATGGCCACCAACATGGGGCATGACTAGTTTTTTCTCTGGATCAGTGCCATGGAAACAGGGACTGCTTAGTCAGATGATCCTTGCATTCTGTTGGTGAGTCAAATAATCTTGATTGTCAGGGTAATGGGTAATCAGTCAACTCAGTTAGAGGCATATTCCAAGTATTTATGACCCTGTTAAAGAATACAGGTGTATCTGTGATGACCCTAGGGTTACTAAAACTCTTTTCTCTTGTACAGAAACGTTGTTATGTATGTTCCATGTATAGTCTTATTTTGGTTGCTCTTGAACAATTACAGTCAGATGAAAATGAAGATATTAAAATGGATACTGCTATTGCTAACACTGTTGCAGAACAAGCTAGTAATGATATTAATGAAAACGTATATGAACAGATAATGAACAGGCAAAAACAAATTAACCCATGTCTAATAAAAAGAAAGAAAAAGAAAAAGGGAGTTTATGAAACTTTTTCAGTGCTCGTTAAGCTCTCAGCTCCAAAAGATGATTTATGTCTTTTGAACCAGAGTCTGAGCCTCTGAAAGTATCTACTGATCAATTTTTTACAATATTTGATGACCTTCCAACAGTTTCTGTTTTTGTGCCAGCACCATCCTCTTCAATTATGAAAAGTATAGCACAGGGAAGTAGAGAAAGAAATTCAGAGTCTATGCAATTTTTTTTTACATATCCAGTTACAGTAACTCAAATTACAGTAGATGCTAATAATCCCCATGGGGATGTACAATATGAGCATGTTCCTATTCCTTCTAACTCTATCAAAGAATTTAAAAAAGCATGTACTCAATATGGTGCAAATTCTCCTTATACTCAAGAATTGGTGCAAAGAATAGCACATGCAAACAGATTAATATCCTGGGACTGGGATTTGTTAGCTCAAGCTGTTCTTAATTCAGCAGAACTTTTACAATTTAAAAGTTGGTAGGCTGATGAAGCTAATATTGTAGCATGATGAAATCAACAGCAAAATCCACCAGTGCCTATTACTGCTGAACAAATATTAGGAATAGGTCAATGGGCTGGGATTCCTCACCAAGCTCAATATGATTATATTGTGATTGTACAAGTCCAATTGTGCTGCCTAGCTCCCTGGTGATGAATCTCCACCCCTGGACAGGATGTACAATCATTTTCAAAAATTATTCAAGGAAATACTGAACCCTATGGTGAATTTGTAGCAAGGCTGGTAGATGTAGTCAACATCACAGTAACTCAATCTGATCTTAAAGAAATGCTTATTCTAATGTTGGCTTTTAATAATGCTAACAGTGAGTGTAAAAAGGCTTTATGTCTGATAAAAACAAATGGAAGTACTTTACAGGGTTATATAAAAATATGCCAAAACAGTGGGCCTAATACCTATACATGAACCTTCTTCAGCTGCTCTAAAGTGACATAGTCCTAGATTACTAATTTAAATTGCTTTAGGGAAGCGGCTGTGGCTCAATCAGTAGGGCTCCCGTTTACCATATGGGAGGCCCCGGGTTCGGTTCCCGGGGCCTCCTGGTGAAGGCAAGCCCGCCCGCACGGTGTGGTTAGCTGACTCAGCGAGCACAAGCAGCAAGGGGGGGATAAATGAATAAATAAATAAAATCTTTAAAAAATAAATAAATAAATTGCTTTAAATGTGGGAAACCAGGTGATATGAAAAAATATTGCCACGCCATAACTAGTGTGAGAGCACCATTTCATGGAAATAATAAATCAATACAAAGTCGTGTGTGTCTGAAATGCTCAAAAGGGTTACACAGTGCCAAGGAAAGCCATTCTAAATATCATAAAAATGGTAGTCTCATTAATAACTCAGGAATCTTCCAAGTGGTGTGTGTTGAAGGCCCTTAGACAAACAATATGAGCACATTTCCCAGCCTTGCTCAAATTTACCTAGTCAGCAACAGAGCAGTTCACTCCAGCCTATAACCGAACTTAAGGTTGTTACCAAAAGTAGTACAGCTGTCGATCCTTCCTCAGCTGAAACTAAGTTTATTACTCCTTCACTGAGTATACCCAAAACTAAGAACAGGAATTAAAAGTCCTACCACAGTAATCTGAACTTTGAGCCTAAGTGTACTCCTAAAGAGTTGTAATCCAAAATATACATGTTAAATATCTGTATAAACTGCTAAATTACAGCTTAACTCTATTGAGACTGTTTAAGTTGTCCTGGCTGGTTGCTGATTACGAACAAAAGTGTTTCAAAGAACAAGCTTATATATTACAGGTAACAAAGATTCCAGAAAAGATCTTTAAAACAGTAAAATCAAAGATGTGAAATGATGGAGGTCTTCAAGATAGCCATACCAAAGGAGTGAAAATTATGGGTCAAATTAGTAAGCTTTATGTTTCTGTTAGTGTGTCATAATTCTTTTTGGATTTGTCTGTTTGTTCAGTGTCAGTGTATATTTTTATACCACTGGATGGGAATATGAAATTAATAAATGAAGATTACTATGAGAGCTCTATTCAAATGGCCAAAAATTAAATAAGCACTTTTATTAATAGATAAATATGGATATTATTTTAAAATAATAAAAATAGTTATACTCAAATTAAATCATTATTCTAACATGTTTGTTTAATGTTAATGGTAATAATATGTTGTTAGATGTTTGCTTGGAAGTAGTTTCCAAAATCAATGTGGTTAAAAGTATGGAAGGTATATAGAATGTGCTTTATTATTAAAGTAAAGAAAGTCATTTTATCCTAAGATAAAATAACTAGTTATTAAAACAAAGTAAAATGTGGGACAAAACCTGCATAAAAATAAAAGTGCAAAAGGCTTATGAAAAAGGAATTTTTGTGGTCAAAGATAAGTAAAATTTAAGCAGTCTATCTAAAAAAATTTAAAAGCTTTAATGTCAAACAACCTAATAATATAAAGTTAAAGTTTTATTCTTTCTCAAAGATTCTCAAGCCATTTGTCTGTTTTAGTAAAAGTTTGCAAAGTTTCTCCCCAAAAATCAGTATGCATACTTACCTGGCAGGGGAGATACCATGATCACGAAGGTGGTTTTCCCAGGGCAAGGCTTATCCATTGCACTCCGGATGTGCTGATCCCTGCGATTTCCCCAAATGTGGGAACTCGACTGCATAATTTGTGGTAGTGAGGGACTGGGTTCAAGCTCTCCCCTGCAAAAAAAAAAAAATGACAAAAGAAAACAATTAAATAAAGAAATAAAATAAATCAGTTTGCAATAAAGCAAGTCTGTTTTATCAAAATAGTTTCTTGTACTTTAATCTTATTGTTTCCAAGAAGAAACAGGTCTTATCACTTTAAAAGAGAACACAATGTTTGAAACTGCTTTCTCAAATTCAAATCCTGAAAGATAGCTTTTATTTCAAACTGTCACAAATAACTTGGTCTTTTACCTAAAAAAACAAGTAAAATACTAAAAATAGTTATGTTCATGTGATATCAGTTTAATGAAGTATTTAAAACTGTTGTATAATTAAAAGAATTTTTCTCATTTTTAACAATTACAGTTATGTGAATAAAAAGTTGATATGAATACTTTAAAAGTGTATAAAATTCCTGAATTTTTAATAATGTTTCAATTATATTTAATTTAATATTTCATTAAATAAAATATAATGTTATTAATAATAATTTTTATTTATAACTACAGGAAGAAAGCAGCCATTAAAGGCTGACAGGGTAGTGTATAACAGTAAATTATAGTAAAATAAAATAACACTACTGCAGCATGCAGTGGACCCAAATATTGCTATTTTGTTGCAAAAAATTAATATCCAGTTATGTCACTCTCACTTTGTTTTAAAACTTGCTTAAAATTTCTTTCATATTTTCTTAAACAAGTCAAGCCAGCCCACATCCCCTTCCTGTAAAATAGCCAACAATAAATCAAGTTTATATTAATACTGTAAGCAACAGCCTCAATTCTAATTATAATGTTAACAGCAAAACCAATGCAAGTATTAAAATTACATGTTAATGTATTACCCCACAGCCCAAATAGGAAATACTAATTTCTTTTTACCTATGCATCAAAGTATACAAAATTAAAAAGATTGAGGTCATTCTAATAATGCTACTAAGAATCTTAAATGCTTAAGAAATGAAAGTTTATTCATTGGATGTCTGTTATTGTATAATCTACTGTAGTTATGAATTATGTATAATATACTTAAATATTACTCAAAACTTCAATACAATACATTGCATATATAAATAATTTAATAACCTGTTTGTTACACATAAAGGTCTTTTATTAAGTATATATATAAATCTTTTGATTTTAATTTGAACAGTCCTGAAACTAAATATCTTTAAAAAAAAAAAAAGGTTTAGTAATTATTGTTCAAGCCTAAAATCAAGCATCATGCAGAAATCTTTGTTAATCAACAAACCAATGCCTTGCTATTTAACACTTTTCACATTTCAGGAAAAATAATGGAAATTAAAATAGTAAGCACATCAAAGACGTTTTGTAACAAATTAAAAAAATAAAGTGCATTTCAACAAGGGTTGTATTCCTCCATTGGGGAGCTGGCCATTCTCCCAGGGATTGATGCATAAACATTAAAATGTACGGTCAAGGGAGTGATGTGTTCCTTCCTGAGGATACTAGCCCCTTCCTTGTGAAATAGCAAAATACTCACAAATTGGCCTCTATAATAGTTTCAAATTCATTAATCCTAAACGCAGTCAACCAAAACTCTACATTGTTGTAGAGTTTTGCTACTTGAAGAGTTTTGCTACTTCAACACTTCCCAGTTAAAAGCTAAATATTGGTATTTATATATATAAATATATATATAAATATATATATATATATAAAACTGCTCTATTTATCTGTCATTCTGTAACTTTTCAATATTGACTTAAACTTTTAATTTGTTATGTTATTTGTTTCTCACCCTAATTGTCAAAAGTTTATTAAATTAAATATATATTAACATTTATCTTGGATCTATCCAGGACTCTAGCCAAAAATAAGCCAATAATATCAGTGTATCCCATGATTTAGTAAGCCTGTGAATGTATGCATACTTATCATTAAAAAAATTAACACTTAAATCTGTATAAATCCTGCCAAACAAAAAAGGTGGAAATGGTGAGGTGTGAGAACAATTATATTAAGCATTATTTACAATAAATTTTTTCGGCCAAAGTTCAGAATCATATACATCAGCAGCAGAGCATTTCTGGCAAAAATCAGGCAATAATACAGAAACAAATATTGTACAACTAGTTTACTGAAAGCATAAAAGTAATAATCGATGGGATAAGGCTGAAGTTAAGTTAGGATATACGGACGAGGTTTTGCTCTTATCATTACAGATAAAGGAGACCAGCTTTGGGTCCTGTCCAGACATCAGAAACCTAGACATAAACAAGCCGAAGAAGCTGACAGAAAAAGCAGAAAAGAAGCTAACTTCTTAAAGGCAGAATGTCACTCTAACACAGTTATTCCTTTCTATGCTTACCTTGAGAACCACAGTAGTAAGAAGTGTACTTTCACATAATTGTACATATTGGGCTTATATTGCTAATTCACCTCTTTTAGAATTGTTAACTTGGGGGGACAAATCGTACCCTGTTTATATTAATCAGTCTGCATTTTCCTGGGCCCGTTGATTCGTGCTTCCCCTAAAACCTGATAAGGAAGGGAAATTTATTGAAAATTTCCTTTTCTTGAATGACCTAAATGCATAGGATCCATTGATCCATGTATAGAGCCCCAAAATCATAGTACAAAGTGATAAGTGGCATACATACCATGTTTCATCTGAGGTTGTGCTCTTTAATAATTCCTATAGAATTTTAAAGAATCAGGCCCTTATGGGGATACCGAAACCTAATGTAAACACAACCATAAGTTGAAAAATTAGTAATTCAACAAAAACAACTAATGAGAGCTGTCATAATTTTTAGAAATTTGGCGATGTCATAAGTATAAATACGTCACTAAATAGGACTCATCAGGGAAGATTTATCCCACAAGTGTGGGACACTAAACTTAACAAAACTAAAATTATTTCTGGAATGTATTTTTGGGAACTAGCCCAATTTTTGAACAGCAAGGCAATAAAACTTATATTAGCAGTTTAAAAAGAAAATCCACTTAATTTCTTAAAGTATTTGTACAGGATCCCATTGTTTTTATAGTAGGAACAGCAAGCATTAATCAAACATGATTTTTCTGAGGCAATTGCTCCCTTTACACTTGTGTATCAAAGTCTGTTTTATAGGAAAGTTCTTCTGTGGTACAAATAGGACATCCATGTCATCAATTCACATGAATCACTGCTGGCACTCTTCCCCTGAGAATGAAATCCTTTGGAACTTTCTAAATCATTATTTGAATAGAACCAAATGTTTAATTGGATTAATTATAGCTGCTTTATTAGGGCTTATAGGTATTATTACAGCTGCTGATGTGGCAAGAACTGCCCTACATGAGAATATCCAAACACGACAATATGTTAGAAATTGCCATCATAATGCTAGTGTGTTATGGCTTAGTCAGGCATATATTGGGAGCAGATTAACAATAGGCTTAATGACTTAGAGATGGCTGTTACACAAATGGGAGATCAGGTATATAATCTAAATTTAAAACAAGGTTCAAAGTGTGATTGGAATGAAACTGTTTTTTCTATCACTCCTCTCCCAAGCAATGATTCCCATTATGAAGTAGAAAAAAAATTAAAAACCACTTAATAGGTCATCACATAAATTTATCTATAGAAATTACAGATTTGCAAGAGATTTTGAGCATGTCTCAGAATCAACTTACTTCACTTTCAGGTAGCAAATCATGGCAAGCATTGACAGATCAATTAAATAAAAGAAAACCCCTACATTAGTGGAAATCAACCTCTGTACTTGCTAACTTCAGTGTGATGATCATTGGTGCTCTGCTACTCTTAACTGTATTAGGAGGCATTCACAAACCCCTGCCATCCTGCATTAATTGGGCTGAAAAGGACAGTCATGCCAATAACTTGAATCTGCTTAAAACACTTAACTCTTCAACTACTGTCCATGGTGCTTGGCTGGTGGCCAGTGATGGGCATGACCTTCAGAGGAGGGCAACGTAACACAGGCACAGTCACCTTTTACCAAAAACAAAAACGGTTGAATTGTTGGAAAAGATGCTGACAGCCAGAGCATAAAGGGTTAAGCATTTAAAAAGCATGCTTTCTGGTGGAGAAACATTAGTAAATGTCTCCCAGGACAGTGTAAACTGCAAACATCAGTAGGAGGAGGCAGAGCAGAATGAACACACCACAAAGATGTTATTGTCTGAATTCCCAAGAAAGATTGTCTGGGAACACAGAAACAGGCAGCACTCTCACCTACTAAGCAGAGGAACGAGTGAAGGATGCCCTAATTTTATTATCAGCTATGTAGTATAAAAAGCAGCTTCAGCCCAAATAAACTTGCCTGCATTCCACATGGAGTGAGGTTCCCCTGGTCCCTAACATTCTTTGGATCATTCCAGGCACCGTCTACCTCCACATTGAATTACAACAGACTGCTTTCTAATTCACTCCAATTTTTCTTAGTATATTAAATCAGAAATGACCCTTTCATCATTAGATGATATACTTCTAATCTCAAGGATTTTAAGAAGTTAGAAAATTTATTCATATTTTTAAGTTTTACTCAAAAATTTTTCTCATATGTGATAGGGTGTGGGTTGGGATGAAACTAGAGAATGCATGTATTTACAAACAGAAATGTGTTTGTAATGAAAGGCTTGTGAGTGAAACTATATCCACTTCAACAACAGGACAGACTTAAGATGAAGACAGAGAATGTAAGGAGTTGGGAAAATAGGTTCTCTGACGGCAAGCATTGTTTCCACAAAATAAAACTCACTTGGAAGGAATTTGCATCATGCTTCCCTAAGCATGAGGGAATCTATGTAAGGTAAAAGAATGAAGACAATGTGTTTTGCCAGTTTGACCCACATGGTGGTCCTCCCCGTTAATTGTAATGAGTGTGAAGTTTTCTTAGAAATTCAAACTCATGAGATACCAAAGAATGAATCCTTCTAAGAAACAATTTGGGATTTCATGAATTTGGGAAAGCTAGAGTCACATGAAAGAAACATGCAGGAGTGAAACCTTGTGTATATAAAGAATATTGGAAATCTTTCATCCAGGCATTAAATCTCACTCAGCATGAAATATTCATACATTAGTTAGTATTGTAATGAACATGTGAATCTTTCCATCTGAAACAAAACCTCATGCAATATGAGAAAATTCAAACTAGAGAGAAACCATATGAGTGTCCTGAATGTAGCCTGCTCTTTACAGTCATATTTTACTCCTCATTTAAAAGCCATACAGGGGAACAAGCATAGAAATGTTACATATGTGGGAAACTTTTCAACCTAAGAGAAATACTCTTTATTCATCAGAAAATTATTACTGAAGAGAACTGATATATATGTGGGAAAGCTTTAATTCAAATGTCAAATCTCAGGTTCAAAAGGTTTCCTAGTGCAAAGAAACCCTATAAATGTAAGACATGTAAAAAAGCCTTTCAGTACAAATCATATCTCTCAGAACATGAAAAATCTCATAGTGGACAAAAACAAAATGAATGTAAAGAATGCAGAAAAGCCTTCAGCCTTTTGGCTGGCAATTGTTCATTATGCATGAGAGTATTAATTCTGGAGAAAAACCCTATATATGTAATGACTGTGGAAAAGCCTTCAACCAGAAGGAAAACCTCATTAGCCATTCGAGAATACATACTGGAGAGAAACCCTATGACTGTGATGGATGTGGGAAAGCTTTCATTCAGAAATCATGCCTCATCACACACCAGAGAAGACAAACTGGAGGGAAACCCCAAATATGTAAGGAATGTAGGAAAGCCATCAATAGCAAATCTTATCTCATTGACCATGAGAAAATTCATAGTGGAAGGAAACACTCTATATGTAAGAAATGTGGAATAGCCTTCAGCCAGAGGCAGTATCTCATTAAACATTACAACATTCATACTGGAGAGAAACCCTGTGAATGTAATGAATGTGAATCTCCAAATAATCTCCACCTCCAGTCTTTGCAACTTGTTGCCAATCTTTTAAGGAAGCGGCTGTGAATTTGCAATTCAGGATGTCTTTCTCATCTTGGAAAAGTGCACTTGCAATTTGTTCTGTGATCTCCTACCCCCACTTCTTCTTCCACACTCATCTGTGTTCAATTTGTTACCAATAATTTATGCATCACAACTGGAGATTTCCCTTAGTTTATGTAAAGAAGGGTTTTCCACTTCTTTAAAATTATCCTGGTTGTTTTCATTGGTTCTTCAATCCATTACATTCTTGGTAATCATTAAAGAAATGACCAGTTTTAAAATAATGCTGCCCATTATTGCAGCATTTTCTTACAAAGCACCCCAACCATTGACATTTTTCCAGTTTCTTCACCTCATTCTGATGAGGATTCAAGTTTAACAGCCACTGGACTACAGTGGCCTGCTTTTTACTTAACTGCAATTTTCTTTGCTATTTTAAACCAGAAATGAATCTTTAATAATTAAATGATATACTCCTAATCTCAAGTATTTTAAGAAGTTAGAAAGCTTATTAATATTCTTAAGTTGTACTACAATATTTTTTCTCAAATGAGATAGGGTGTGGGATAGATGAAACTAGAGAATGCATGTATTTTCAAACAGAAATGTGTACGCAAATGAATCTGCCAGTGCAGATAATTCTGAGGAAGGAAGAATGGAAATTGAGACTAGAGAAGGAATTTGGCTGTTTGCCATAACAGGCATAAATTATTTTTATACTCTTTGCAAGGATAATTTGGTTATACTTTAAAAGAAATTATGGAAATAGTGTACAATAAAATCATACATAGTGGTTCATTTGAAGATATTAATTTGTATCTGCAATATTACTGGGGGGGCACTTTCCTCATCCTTTGCAAATACAGCCGCCCATATAGGAAAATTGTTCACCCACCTAACTCCCTCCCCAGCTGCCTGGATGGGTGGAGGTCTCCCTCAGCAAGAGTGGGCATGGACCATGAGGAGCATGGATGTGACCATGTGAAGGCAACACTGCTCTCTACACGTGTCTAGTTAGAGAGCTGTTCACACCACAGGAGAAGGTGGACTTCCTGTGGCTTACTCCACAGTGAATACCTGCTAGAGTGACTCACATCACTAACTGAGGCTGTGAGTTCTGAGCAGAGCTTCCACCTGGTCCTCCTTTGCACATGCACAACCTATGATGATGGTTTTCATTGGGGCTCTAAGAGTTTGGTTTCCAAACATAACAGTCCTTCTCTGGCTTGGAGAACTGCAGTGAACACTTGTTATATTCCTGCTTCTTCAGCTCTTCATCAGCTTCTTCCCATCCAAATCCTCCATTCTCTTTTGGGATTGAAGAGATCTGCATCATTTTCAACACTGCTCAAAATGTTTTGAAAATTTTATATTTAATTAGTCTGAGAAATATCTGGTATCCCCATCATCTGAAGTTTTCTGCAAACATGGCACTATCTCACAACATTACTTCTATTCTTGTCTGTCCTACGTCCCAGGATTTTCTGGGATTTCCCTTACTATTTATTAAGGTCACTGGCCTAACCTTGCTCATTCTGGTGATGTCATTTCTGTACCCAGTGCTCTAATGTAAATTTTGACATTTTCTTCCTGGCACCAACAGTTTTCATCTTGGTATTGCTCTTTCTTTAGCTGCCCCAAGATTGGAGAAGGTGAATGTGCAACTGGAAGCAGGAGATCTGAGTCTGTGCCTGAGACCCAGGAGGGGTACAGTAAGAGCAGTCTCCTCAGAGGGTCAATGCTGGAGCCCAAGGGAAGGAGGTAAGGCAAAAGGAGCAGGAGCAGAAAGTTAAGTGTCTGTGCCCTGACTCATCTGCTGCACCTGATTCCAGGTCCCATGCTTTTCTTGGCCCCAGTCCACCTGGACAACCACAATCTGAGGCAGGTACATCATACTCAGGCATCTGTGACTTTAGACTAGTCCCCAAACCATGTGACTCCCCTGCCTGACTCCCTGTCTTGTAGAGTTTGCTGGTAAAGACCACTTCCTCCTCCATTTTAGCAGTACTCCTTCCTGCCTAGTCTCGAGACACCCACAGTTTATAGGTAAATACATTGTGCAGCAGCATCACACTGCCATTTTGGAACAGGGCAGCTCTCCAACACTGTGTCCCTAACTGTGTGAGTTAGCCAAGTGCTGCCAATGCAAAATACCAGAAATAAGTTGGCTTTTATTGGAATTCATTAGGTTTAAAACTTATAGTTCTGAGGCTGTCAAAATGTCCAAATCAAGGCATCATCAAAAATGCTGTCTTAGCAAGGATCAGTTGCTCCTGCGTGCCTGCCAAGGCAAATGTTGGGCCTGACATTTCCCTCTGCCTTCTCTTCCAAACTCACTTTCTCTCTGAGCTCAGCAGAGGCCCATAAGATACAATTGTGCACACCTCTCCCTTCTCTTCTGGCCTGGATGCATTCAGCTTCAAGCTGCCCCATGACTCTAGCCTCTGGCCTCTCCCTCAGCCACTCAAGTTTCCTCTGTCTGAGATCCTGGAGCTCTGAGATCCTGGAGCTCTCTCCTACATGACAGGGTAAATATGGCAGCAATATTTCTCTTTGGGTTCCGTGTATTTAAGACTTCAACCCCATGATTGGGTCCATTCTGGTGCCTGAAATCTAATCAGAGGCCCTTAACTAAACTAAAGCAATCTAACAAAAATGACCTAATCAAAAGTTCCCTTATCTGAATCTAACCAAAATGTCCTACATATAAAAGGCTTACACACACAGCAATCAGTCTGTAAGAACATACATTTCTGGGGTCCACACAAGACTCAAATGAGGGCATTAATCCAGGGCACAGGGATCAGGAGGGGTCTCCTAAGTCCAGGAGAAATGGGAACTCATGAAGCAGTGACTTTACATTGGCTGTGGCCATCATTGAGCAAAAAGGGGTACTGAACACCAATACACTGGTCCCTAGAATGGTCCCAAGATGAACTCAATATACAGAGCTTTTGCCACCAAATCTTAGCTCCAAAATCAGGTGTGTAACTTGAGAAGTTTGCCATTATTCCCATCCTCAGATTCAGAGTGCACAGATTTTGCCTGGGTTGTGGATGGCAGGACGGAGGTGTTAAAACTGAAAGCCCCTAATTTCTACTCTAAAGAACTGATTACATTACAATAAAATGGAGAAATTCAGCCCTCAGGGTGCTCTCAAAAGCAGTGGAAATCATCGAGGGCCTGAGATTTAATTCATCTCAATCCATCAGGAAGAAGTGTAATACATACAGTTACAGATGAGTAAAATCAAATAAAGTCGCTACTTCTGGGAAGATGGCAGTCTAGTAAGACACAGTAATCTCTGCTCCAGAAAAATAGCTAGAAAACAGGGTGACACCTCCCCGAAATAGATCTTCTAGTGTTTATGATAGCAGGTGCAGTCTGGACACCATCCAGAGGAGAGTGGGGCAAAACAGGGAACTCATAACAACAGAACCAGAACCATGAGTTGGAACCAGCAGTGGCTGCTCCTGTGGCCAGCACCCTACACCACAGTCTTTAGAATTCTTGGGCTTCTGGGCCTGAAACTGCAGACAAAGGGGGCTCCAGGGATCTACCATTCCCGGAAAGGGGAAAGAGAGGGACACGGTCTTAGGCTGACTCAGGTTCTGACCTGCAAATTTGGACTGTGGAGCCCCATGGAGCCTTACACACAGTGGTTTGCCTTGGGACCCCAGTAAGGACTGGAGAAATCCTACCCTTGCAACCTCCCTCTCTTCTAGCCTGTACTAATTGTTGAGGACTCCACAGGAGAAGGGAGAGAGAGCCTGGGGCTGACCCTGCTTTTGACTCATAGGTTTGGTCTGCCCTGTCCTGCGAGCCCTTCCAGGCTGGGTGGGGCTGCACCATTGTTTGACTTGGATCCTTCAAGGGACTAAAAATGTACAAACCTCCCAATCTCCTCTTCTACTAACAGGGATTGATTGTTGAGGATTCAGATGGGAGAGTAAATATTTCCTAGCTGGGAAAATGGAGGGGGCTACCAGAGAAGACTGGAGAACTGTCTCATAAAATTTGAATTACAAGGCTCTTAGCCTCCCAACAGGAAGCTCTACCACATTGATCTGATCTGTGTCACAATGATTACACTCCGACCAGGCATTGAATTGAGAGCTGCCAATGAGCGCCGTCACCTGACAGACTAAGGAAGTGCACATAAGAAAATTAATAAGTATGAGAGGATTTTCCTGGCCTCTATAGCCTCCCTGCCCAAGGACCTAGGAAATGAACCTACAACCAATAACTGCGTCCAGTACCCAGTTTTGAGCAACCAGCAGGACAATCCTAACAATCAAGGTTTAGACAAAAATCAAAGAGCTGTGGTAACTCTCAGCCTCCTCCCACTAAAACCCTATTAAAGGAAAAGAGATATAGCATCTAAGTAAAATACAACCTAACCAGATGCCTAAATAGCAGTAAAAATTATGAACCATAGTAAGAAAATAGAAGACAAGGCTCAAGAAAAGGAACACATCAAAGTACCAGAAGAGCTGCAGAATTTGAGAGAACTAATCAATGAGATGAGCACAAATTTCCAAAATCAAATTAATGAGATGAAAGAAAATAAAGTTAAAGAGATAAATGACATCAAGAAGACACTGAGCGAATGCAAAGAAGAATTTGAAATCCTGAAGAGAAAAGTAACAGAGTTCATAGGAATGAAAGACACAATAGGTGAAGTCAAAAACACATTTGAGGCATACAACAGCAGACTCAAAATGATAGAAGAAAGAATAAGTGATACTGAAGACAGATCACCTAAAATTGAAGAGAGACTAGAACAGAGAGAGAAAAGAATGGAAAAAATTGAGCATGGGCTCAGAGAGTTGAATGACAACACAAAACACAACAACATACATGTCATGGGAGTTCCAGAAGGGGAAGACAAAGGGAAATGGGCAGAAAGTGTATTGGAGGAAATAATAGCTGAAAATTCCCAACTCTCACAAAAGAGAGGAAGTTACATATCCAAAGAGCACACCGTACCCCAATGAGAATAAATCCAAATAGACCTATGCCAAGATGTATACTATTCAGAATGTCAAATGTAAAAGATAAAGAGAAAATTCTTAGAGCAGCAAGACAGAAGCAAACAATCATGTACGAAGGATGTCCAGTAAAATTTAGTGCATATTTTTCTTCAGAAATCATGGACACGAGAAGACAGTGTTATGACACAATAAGGAAACTGAAAGAGAAAAACTGCCAGATGAGAATCTTTATCCTGTAAAGCTGTCCTTCAAATATGAAGGTGAGTATAAAACATTCAAAAAGAAACAGAAACTAAGAGAGTTTGTAAAGAAGAATCCAACTTTGCAGGAAATATTAAAGGAAGCCTTGGAACCTGCAAGAAAAAGGCAGGAGAGAGAGGTTTGGAGGAGAGTGTAGAAGAAAGTAAAGCAGAAAGGATAACCAAAAGAGTAAAAAGAGAGACAAAAACAAAATGGCATATGAAAACCAAACAATACAATGGAGGAAATAAATAGTGCATTTTCAGTCATATCATATCACTGAATGTGAATGGATTAAATTCCCCAATCAAAAGATACACGCTGACAGAATGGATAAAAAAAACACAAGCCATCCATATGCTGCTTACAATAATACAAACCGGCTGTATTAGTCAGCCAAAGGGGTGCTAATGTAAAATACCAAAAATGGGTTGGTCTTTATAAAGGGTATTTATTTGGGGTAGAGGTCCACAGATACCAGGCCATAAAGCATTAAGTTTCTTCTCTCACCACAGTCCATTGCCATGTGTTAGAGCAAGACAGCTGCTGGCGTTTGCCAGGGTTCAGGCTTCTGGGGTTCCTCTCTTCCCGGGGCTGCGTTTCTCTCCGGGCTTAGCTCCTGTTTCCTCCACAAGGTCAGCTGTAGATGATTAGGCGAACGGCTTGCTTTTCTTCCCCTGGGGCCTTCTTTTCAACATCAAAACTGCTTCTCAAAAGACTGCTTCAACTTTCCTTTGCCTTGCTTTTTATATTCAATTCCCCACCCACCAAGGGGTGGGGCTCAATGCCCTAATCCTAACCTAATCATGCCCAGATTAACAGATCAGTTTACAAGCATGATTCAATTATATTTTTGGAATTCATTATTACATCAAAATGACACACCGGCTGAAAATAAAAGGTTGGAAAATGATATTCCATGCAAATAATAAACAGAAAAGTGCTGGGGTATATATAATAGTATCAGACAAAACAGACTTTAGATGCAAAAAGGTGATAAGAGATATAGAAGGCCATTATATATTAATAAAAGGGATGATCCTCCAGGAAGATAAAACAGTCATAAATATATATGCACCTAACCAGGGTATCCCAAAATATGTGAGCCAAACTCTGGCAAAACAGAAGGGAGAAATAAACATTTCTACAATATTTGTCGGAGACTTCAACACCCCTCTCACATCATTAGATAGAACAACTAGACAGAAGATCAAAAAGGAAACAGTGAACTTGAAAAATATGATAAACATGTTAGACCTAACAGAACACTGCATCCAAACTCAGCAGGTTACACATTCTTCAGAAGTGCCCATGGATCTTTCTCCAGGATAGACCACATGTGAGGTCACAATTCAGCTCTCAATAAATATAAAAACATGGAAATTATACAAAACACCTTCTCAGATCATAATGGAATGAAACTAGAAATCAATAACAGGCAAGAAAGAAGTAAAATTGCAAATCTGTTGACACGGAGCAACACACTCCAAAATATTCAGTAGGTCAAAGAAGAAATTGCAAGTGAAATCAATAAATATATTGAGACAAATGAAAAGGAAAATACAACGTATCAAAACTTATGGGATACAGTGAAGGCAGTCTTGAGAGGGAATTTATAGCCCTAAAAGCCTATTTAAAAAACAAGAAAGTGCTAAACTCAAAGATTTAACTGAACAACTAAAGAAACTAGAAAAAGAACAGCAGATGAATCCCAAAGCAAACAGAAGGAAAGAAATAATAAAGATGAGAGCAGAAATAAATGCAATTGAGAACAGAAAAACAATAGAGAAAATCAACGAAACCAAAAGCTGGTTCTTTGAATAGATCAATACAATTGACAACCCCCTCGATAGACTAACAAAGAAAAAAAGAGAGAAGATTCAAATAAACACAATCAGAAATGAAAGGGGGGGGGGTTACAAATGACCTCACAGAAATAAAAAGAATCATAAGAGGATATTATGAGAAATTATATGCCAACAAACTAGACAACATAGATGAAATGGACAAATTTCTAGAAACACATAACTAACCAACACTGACGCTACAAGAAATACAATAACTTAACAAACCAATCACAATTTAGGACATAGAATCAGTCATAAAATATCTCCCAGCAAAGAAAAGTCCAGAACAAGATGGCTTCACAGGTGAATTCTACAAAGCATTTCAAAAGAATCAACACCAATCCTGTTTAAACTCTTCCAAAAAATTGAAGAGGAGGGAAAATTACCCAACACATTTTATGAAGCCAACATCACCCTAATACCAAAGCCAGATAATCATTCTACAAGAAAAGAAAATTACAGACCAATCTCTCTAATGTACATAGATACAAAAATTCCCAAAAAATACTTGCAAATTGAATCCAACAGCATGTCAAAAGACTTATACATCACGACCAAGTGGGATTTATTCCTGGTATGCAAAGGTAGTTTGACATAAGAATATCAATCAATGTATTACACCACATTGATGAATTGTAGGAATAAAATCACATGATTATTTCAATAGATGCAAAAACTCATTTGACAAAATCCAACATCCTTTTTGGATAAAAATACTTCAAAAGTAGGAATAAAAGGAGAAATCCTCAATATGATAAAAGGCATAAATGAAAAATCCACAGCCAACATCATACTCAATGGGGAAAGGTTGAAAGCTTTCCCTCTAAGATCGGGAACAAGACAAGGATGCCCACTGTCACCATTTTTAATCAACATTGTACTAGAAGTTCTGGCTAGAGCAATTAGACAACACAAAAATATTGAAGGCATCCAAATAGGAAAAGAGGAAGTAAAACTCTCACTGTTTGCAGATGACATGATCCTGTACTTAGAAAATCCTGAAGTATCTACAACAAAGCTATTTGCACTAATAAATGAGTTCAGCAAAGTGGCAGGATACAAGATCAACACGCAAAAATCAGTAATGCTTTTGTACACTAGTACTGAACAACTGAGGAAGAAATCAGGAGGGAAATTCCATTTTCAATAGCAACAAAAAGACTCAAATACCTAGGAGTAAATTTAACCAAAGAAGTACAGGATCTATATGCAAAAACCTACAAAACAGTGCTGAAAGAAATGAAAAACACCTAAACAAATGGAAAGGTATTCCGTGTTCATGGATTGGAAGAATAAATATTGTGAAGAATTCAATCTTGCCCAAACTGATTTACATTTTCCATGCAATACCAATTAAAATCCCAAGAGCTTACATACAGAATTAGAGAAGGCAATTATCAAATTCATCTTGAAGGTTAAGTGCACCCGAATAGACAAAAGCACTCTAAAAAGAAGAGCTGTGGGAGGAATTTCACTGCCTGACCTTGAAACATATTACAAATCTACAGTAGTCAAAACAGCATGGTACAGGCATAAAGATAGACACATCGATCAGTGGAATAGAATTGAGAACTCAGAAATATACCCTCACCTATACAGTCAGCTGGATTTTGACAAACCTATGAAGCCCACGCTAAATGAGAAAAAAACAGTCTCTTCAACAAATGGTGTTGGGAGAACTGGTTATCTATAACCAAAAGAATGAAAGAGCACCTCTATCTCTGCCCCTATAAAAGAATCAAGTCAAACTGGATCAAAGATCTAAATATAAAAGCCAGGACCATAAAACTACTAGAAGAATATGCAGGATAACATCTTCAAGACCTTGTAGTAGGTGGTGGTTTCTTGGACCTTACACCCAAAGCACATGCAATAAAAGAAAAAACAGATAAATGGGACCTCCACAAAATTAAGCACTTTTGCACCTCACAGGAGTTTATCAGAAAGGTGAAAAGGCAGCCAACTCAATGGGAAAAATATTTGGAAATCACATATCTGAAAAGGGTTTAATATCCAGGATATATGAAGAGATGTTACAACTCAACAATAAAAAGACAAATGACCCAATTAAAAACTGGCAAAACCTTGAATAGACATTTCTCCAAAG
This sequence comes from Tolypeutes matacus, assembly GCA_026826555.1. NCBI lineage: Eukaryota > Metazoa > Chordata > Mammalia > Cingulata > Chlamyphoridae > Tolypeutes > Tolypeutes matacus. The sequence goes on along the minus strand of JAKSZT010001433.1, from coordinate 2,556 downwards.
AAGAAATACAAATGGCAAAAAAACATAGGAAGAAATGCTCAACACACTCATGATTAGGGAAATGCAAATCAAAACAACAATGAGATGTCATTTTTCACCTATCAGAATGGCCACTATTAGAAAAGAGAACTACAAGTGTTGGAGAGGATGTGGAGAGATAGGAACACTTCTTCATTGTTGGTGGGAATGCAGAATGTTACAACCACTGTGGAGGACTGTTTGGCAGTTCCTAAAGAAGTTGAATATAGACTTGCCAAATGACCCTGCAATACCACTACTGGGTATATAACCAGAAGAACTGAGAGCAGTGACACGAACAGACATCTGCACACCGATGTTCATAGCAACATTATTCACCATTGCCAAAAGTTGGAAACAACCCAAGTGTCCATCAACAGATGAATGCATAAACAAAATTTGGTCTGTTCACACAATGGAATATTATGCAGCTGTAAGAAGAAATGAAAGCGTAAATCATGTGGCAACATGGATGAAACTGGAGGACATTATGTTGAGGGAAGCAAGTCAGACACAAAAGGACAAATACTGTACAAATGCACTACTATGAACCAAATATATTGTGTAACATATGGTTTGATCCAAAAAAATTTTATATGCAACCATTACATTTAATTGAGAAATGCATATATTTATTTATCTCTGTTTAAGTTGTAGTATTTAAAGTTTATATTTTCAATTATTAAATGTACAAATAGTTTCAAAAAAATAAAAATAGAAAAACATGCAGATCAACAACAACAACCAAAAAAACTAAGTTTGCTAGCAGCAACTGACTTTAAAAGAAATGTAAAAGAATATTCTTCAGGCAGAAAGAAAATAATCTTAGAAGGTTCAAGGTTCAGGATGGATTGAAGAACAATATCTGTTAATCAAATTCATATATCTTAAGGACAATTGAATGGATACAGTAATAGTGATATCCGTGGCCTAGGTCATCAATAAAGTGTTAAAATACACCATGGAATAATATGTAGCATAAAATGGGTAAATGGATATGTAGCAGTTTGATATTGTTATGTATTCCATAAATAGATATTGGATTATGCTTGTAAACTGGTTTCTTAATCTGGGAATGAATAAGTTATGATAAGGGCGTAGACTGGGCCACAGTCAGTAGGGTGTTGAGCCCTCCCCTTGGTGGTTGGGGTCTCAAACATAAAAAGACATGGCAAAAGACAGAACTGGAGTAGTTTTGATGTTGTTTTTCTGATGAGCAAGGACAGAAGGCCCCAGGGAAAAGAGACAAGCATTTCACTTGACAGTTCAGAGATGGCCTTGTAGCGAGAGGCAAAGTTTAGAGAGCTTCATACTCTACAGCTGACCTGGAGGAGGAAACAGAGGAGCTGAGCCCAGGGAGAAATGCAGCTGTGGGGAGAGAGGAACCCAAGAAACCTGAACCCTGTCAAATGTCGGCAGCTGTCATGCTCCAAGTTGGGGTAACAGATTTTGGGGAAGGAAGAAATTTATGCTTTATGGCCTGGTAACTGTAAGTTTCTACCCCAAATAAACACCCTTTATAAAGACCCAGAGATTTCTGGTATTTTGCATTAGCACATCTTTGGCTGACTAATACAGGATATAAAATATTTTAAAATACGTTATTGGCCAGTCAATAATAAATTAAAAGTGCAGATTTGGAAAGGAAAGCAAAAATGATATAATTTCAGTGGAAATCTTTAAAGAATATTAAATAATGTACCTAATCCAAATAAATAGAAGAAAAAAATTGAACAAAAATAGTCAGTCCAACCCAAAATATTCAGGATTTACTGGGTTGCCATGATGGCCTTTGACCTGGGGCCACCTTACTCATGCATCTTTGGAAGCTGCACCTTTCTTATCCTTCAGAAGCCTGAAGGTTCCAGGGTTGATTTGTGTGCTGTTGTTTCGTCCCCATGATAAATCAAGTGCTGTATCACTTCCCCATTTCCTACTTATGAAGTCACCAAACTGGATGTGATGCTCATTTGAAGCAAGAAGAACCATGAATGAAAGAACAAATATAAAGGAGATATCGTTGCGCTTCCCAAATTGGACACTTAGATGATTGATATTGGATCTTTTCTCTTTTCTATTGAATACATTCAATGCTATAAATTTCCCTCTAAGCCCTACTTTTCCTGCACCCAACAAACTATGAAGAAGCATAGGAAACTAAGAAGCATAAAGAACCACATAACAAAAGGCTTTTGAGTGAAGCTATATCCACTTCCACAACAGTACAGACTTAAGATGAAGGCAGAGAATGTAAAAAAGTTGGGAAAATATTTTCTCAGACTGCAAGCATTGTTTCCTTAATATAACACTTCTAAGAGTGTAACTTCATCTTAAATGAATTTCCATTAGGCTTACCTAAGTATGAGGGAAGGTATGTAAGGAGAAAAGTATGAAGGCAATGAATTTTACCAGTTTGCACCACATGGTAATCCTCCCCTTTAAGGTAATGAGTGTTATACCTCATTACACAGTGGGATTTATCCCAGGAATGCAAAATTGGTTCCACACAAGAAAAGCAATTAATGAATTTAATATATC
>JAKSZT010001432.1:0-20090 GCA_026826555.1 Tolypeutes matacus | reverse complement strand
TCTCCTGCTTCCAGTTGCACATTCACCTTCTCCAATCTTGGGGCAGCTAAAGAAAGAGCAATACCAAGATGAAAACTGTTGGTGCCAGGAAGAAAATGTCAAAATTTACATTAGAGCATTGGGTACAGCAATGACATCACCAGAATGAGCAAGGTTAGGCCAGTGACCTTAATAAATAGTAAGGGAAATCCCAGAAAATCCTGGGACCTAGCACAGACAAGAATAGAAGTAATGTTGTGAGATAGTGCCATGTTTGCAGAAAACTTCAGATGATGGGGATACCAGATATTTCTCAGACTAATTAAATATAAAATTTTCAAAACATTTTTAGCAGTGTTGAAAATGATGCAGATCTCTTCAATCCCAAAAGAGAATGGAGGATTTGGATGGGAAGAAGCTGATGAAGAGCTGAAGAAGCAGGAATATAACAAGTGTTCACTGCAGTTCTCCAAGCCAGAGAAGGACTGTTATGTTTGGAAACCAAACTCTTAGAGCCCCAATGAAAACCATCATCATAGGTTGTGCATGTGCAAAGGAGGACCAGGTGGAAGCTCTGCTCAGAACTCACAGCCTCAGTTAGTGATGTGAGTCACTCTAGCAGGTATTCACTGTGGAGTAAGCCACAGGAAGTCCACCTTCTCCTGTGGTGTGAACAGCTCTCTAACTAGACACGTGTAGAGAGCAGTGTTGCCTTCACATGGTCACATCCATGCTCCTCATGGTCCATGCCCACTCTTGCTGAGAGAGACCTCCACCCATCCAGGCAGCTGGGGAGGGAGTTAGGTGGGTGAACAATTTTCCTATATGGGCGGCTGTATTTGCAAAGGATGAGGAAAGTGCCCCCCCAGTAATATTGCAGATACAAATTAATATCTTCAAATGAACCACTATGTATGATTTTATTGTACACTATTTCCATAATTTCTTTTAAAGTATAACCAAATTATCCTTGCAAAGAGTATAAAAATAATTTATGCCTGTTATGGCAAACAGCCAAATTCCTTCTCTAGTCTCAATTTCCATTCTTCCTTCCTCAGAATTATCTGCACTGGCAGATTCATTTGCGTACACATTTCTGTTTGAAAATACATGCATTCTCTAGTTTCATCTATCCCACACCCTATCTCATTTGAGAAAAAATATTGTAGTACAACTTAAGAATATTAATAAGCTTTCTAACTTCTTAAAATACTTGAGATTAGGAGTATATCATTTAATTATTAAAGATTCATTTCTGGTTTAAAATAGCAAAGAAAATTGCAGTTAAGTAAAAAGCAGGCCACTGTAGTCCAGTGGCTGTTAAACTTGAATCCTCATCAGAATGAGGTGAAGAAACTGGAAAAATGTCAATGGTTGGGGTGCTTTGTAAGAAAATGCTACAATAATGGGCAGCATTATTTTAAAACTGGTCATTTCTTTAATGATTACCAAGAATGTAATGGATTGAAGAACCAATGAAAACAACCAGGATAATTTTAAAGAAATGGAAAACCCTTCTTTACATAAACTAAGGGAAATCTCCAGTTGTGATGCATAAATTATTGGTAACAAATTGAACACAGATGAGTGTGGAAGAAGAAGTGGGGGTAGGAGATCACAGAACAAATTGCAAGTGCACTTTTCCAAGATGAGAAAGACATCCTGAATTGCAAATTCACAGCCGCTTCCTTAAAAGATTGGCAACAAGTTGCAAAGACTGGAGGTGGAGATTATTTGGAGATTCACATTCATTACATTCACAGGGTTTCTCTCCAGTATGAATGTTGTAATGTTTAATGAGATACTGCCTCTGGCTGAAGGCTATTCCACATTTCTTACATATAGAGTGTTTCCTTCCACTATGAATTTTCTCATGGTCAATGAGATAAGATTTGCTATTGATGGCTTTCCTACATTCCTTACATATTTGGGGTTTCCCTCCAGTTTGTCTTCTCTGGTGTGTGATGAGGCATGATTTCTGAATGAAAGCTTTCCCACATCCATCACAGTCATAGGGTTTCTCTCCAGTATGTATTCTCGAATGGCTAATGAGGTTTTCCTTCTGGTTGAAGGCTTTTCCACAGTCATTACATATATAGGGTTTTTCTCCAGAATTAATACTCTCATGCATAATGAACAATTGCCAGCCAAAAGGCTGAAGGCTTTTCTGCATTCTTTACATTCATTTTGTTTTTGTCCACTATGAGATTTTTCATGTTCTGAGAGATATGATTTGTACTGAAAGGCTTTTTTACATGTCTTACATTTATAGGGTTTCTTTGCACTAGGAAACCTTTTGAACCTGAGATTTGACATTTGAATTAAAGCTTTCCCACATATATATCAGTTCTCTTCAGTAATAATTTTCTGATGAATAAAGAGTATTTCTCTTAGGTTGAAAAGTTTCCCACATATATAACATTTCTATGCTTGTTCCCCTGTATGGCTTTTAAATGAGGAGTAAAATATGACTGTAAAGAGCAGGCTACATTCAGGACACCCATATGGTTTCTCTCTAGTTTGAATTTTCTCATATTGCATGAGGTTTTGTTTCAGATGGAAAGATTCACATGTTCATTACAATACTAACTAATGTATGAATATTTCATGCTGAGTGAGATTTAATGCCTGGATGAAAGATTTCCAATATTCTTTATATACACAAGGTTTCACTCCTGCATGTTTCTTTCATGTGACTCTAGCTTTCCCAAATTCATGAAATCCCAAATTGTTTCTTAGAAGGATTCATTCTTTGGTATCTCATGAGTTTGAATTTCCAAGAAAACTTCACACTCATTACAATTAACGGGGAGGACCACCATGTGGGTCAAACTGGCAAAACACATTGTCTTCATTCTTTTACCTTACATAGATTCCCTCATGCTTAGGGAAGCATGATGCAAATTCCTTCCAAGTGAGTTTTATTTTGTGGAAACAATGCTTGCCGTCAGAGAACCTATTTTCCCAACTCCTTACATTCTCTGTCTTCATCTTAAGTCTGTCCTGTTGTTGAAGTGGATATAGTTTCACTCACAAGCCTTTCATTACAAACACATTTCTGTTTGTAAATACATGCATTCTCTAGTTTCATCCCAACCCACACCCTATCACATATGAGAAAAATTTTTGAGTAAAACTTAAAATTATGAATAAATTTTCTAACTTCTTAAAATCCTTGAGATTAGAAGTATATCATCTAATGATGAAAGGGTCATTTCTGATTTAATATACTAAGAAAAATTGGAGTGAATTAGAAAGCAGTCTGTTGTAATTCAATGTGGAGGTAGACGGTGCCTGGAATGATCCAAAGAATGTTAGGGACCAGGGGAACCTCACTCCATGTGGAATGCAGGCAAGTTTATTTGGGCTGAAGCTGCTTTTTATACTACATAGCTGATAATAAAATTAGGGCATCCTTCACTCGTTCCTCTGCTTAGTAGGTGAGAGTGCTGCCTGTTTCTGTGTTCCCAGACAATCTTTCTTGGGAATTCAGACAATAACATCTTTGTGGTGTGTTCATTCTGCTCTGCCTCCTCCTACTGATGTTTGCAGTTTACACTGTCCTGGGAGACATTTACTAATGTTTCTCCACCAGAAAGCATGCTTTTTAAATGCTTAACCCTTTATGCTCTGGCTGTCAGCATCTTTTCCAACAATTCAACCGTTTTTGTTTTTGGTAAAAGGTGACTGTGCCTGTGTTACGTTGCCCTCCTCTGAAGGTCATGCCCATCACTGGCCACCAGCCAAGCACCATGGACAGTAGTTGAAGAGTTAAGTGTTTTAAGCAGATTCAAGTTATTGGCATGACTGTCCTTTTCAGCCCAATTAATGCAGGATGGCAGGGGTTTGTGAATGCCTCCTAATACAGTTAAGAGTAGCAGAGCACCAATGATCATCACACTGAAGTTAGCAAGTACAGAGGTTGATTTCCACTAATGTAGGGGTTTTCTTTTATTTAATTGATCTGTCAATGCTTGCCATGATTTGCTACCTGAAAGTGAAGTAAGTTGATTCTGAGACATGCTCAAAATCTCTTGCAAATCTGTAATTTCTATAGATAAATTTATGTGATGACCTATTAAGTGGTTTTTAATTTTTTTTCTACTTCATAATGGGAATCATTGCTTGGGAGAGGAGTGATAGAAAAAACAGTTTCATTCCAATCACACTTTGAACCTTGTTTTAAATTTAGATTATATACCTGATCTCCCATTTGTGTAACAGCCATCTCTAAGTCATTAAGCCTATTGTTAATCTGCTCCCAATATATGCCTGACTAAGCCATAACACACTAGCATTATGATGGCAATTTCTAACATATTGTCGTGTTTGGATATTCTCATGTAGGGCAGTTCTTGCCACATCAGCAGCTGTAATAATACCTATAAGCCCTAATAAAGCAGCTATAATTAATCCAATTAAACATTTGGTTCTATTCAAATAATGATTTAGAAAGTTCCAAAGGATTTCATTCTCAGGGGAAGAGTGCCAGCAGTGATTCATGTGAATTGATGACATGGATGTCCTATTTGTACCACAGAAGAACTTTCCTATAAAACAGACTTTGATACACAAGTGTAAAGGGAGCAATTGCCTCAGAAAAATCATGTTTGATTAATGCTTGCTGTTCCTACTATAAAAACAATGGGATCCTGTACAAATACTTTAAGAAATTAAGTGGATTTTCTTTTTAAACTGCTAATATAAGTTTTATTGCCTTGCTGTTCAAAAATTGGGCTAGTTCCCAAAAATACATTCCAGAAATAATTTTAGTTTTGTTAAGTTTAGTGTCCCACACTTGTGGGATAAATCTTCCCTGATGAGTCCTATTTAGTGACGTATTTATACTTATGACATCGCCAAATTTCTAAAAATTATGATAGCTCTCATTAGTTGTTTTTGTTGAATTACTAATTTTTCAACTTATGGTTGTGTTTACATTAGGTTTCGGTATCCCCATAAGGGCCTGATTCTTTAAAATTCTATAGGAATTATTAAAGAGCACAACCTCAGATGAAACATGGTATGTATGCCACTTATCACTTTGTACTATGATTTTGGGGCTCTATACATGGATCAATGGATCCTATGCATTTAGGTCATTCAAGAAAAGGAAATTTTCAATAAATTTCCCTTCCTTATCAGGTTTTAGGGGAAGCACAAATCAACGGGCCCAGGAAAATGCAGACTGATTAATATAAACAGGGTACGATTTGTCCCCCAAGTTAACAATTCTAAAAGAGGTGAATTAGCAATATAAGCCCAATATGTACAATTATGTGAAAGTACACTTCTTACTACTGTGGTTCTCAAGGTAAGCATAGAAAGGAATAACTGTGTTAGAGTGACATTCTGCCTTTAAGAAGTTAGCTTCTTTTCTGCTTTTTCTGTCAGCTTCTTCGGCTTGTTTATGTCTAGGTTTCTGATGTCTGGACAGGACCCAAAGCTGGTCTCCTTTATCTGTAATGATAAGAGCAAAACCTCGTCCGTATATCCTAACTTAACTTCAGCCTTATCCCATCGATTATTACTTTTATGCTTTCAGTAAACTAGTTGTACAATATTTGTTTCTGTATTATTGCCTGATTTTTGCCAGAAATGCTCTGCTGCTGATGTATATGATTCTGAACTTTGGCTGAAAAAATTTATTGTAAATAATGCTTAATATAATTGTTCTCACACCTCACCATTTCCACCTTTTTTGTTTGGCAGGATTTATACAGATTTAAGTGTTAATTTTTTTAATGATAAGTATGCATACATTCAAAGGCTTACTAAATCATGGGATACACTGATATTATTGGCTTATTTTTGGCTAGAGTCCTGGATAGATCCAAGATAAATGTTAATATATATTTAATTTAATAAACTTTTGACAATTAGGGTGAGAGACAAATAACATAACAAATTAAAAGTTTAAGTCAATATTGAAAAGTTACAGAATGACAGATAAATAGAGCAGTTTTATATATATATATATTTATATATATATTTATATATATAAATACCAATATTTAGCTTTTAACTGGGAAGTGTTGAAGTAGCAAAACTCTTCAAGTAGCAAAACTCTACAACAATGTAGAGTTTTGGTTGACTGCATTTAGGATTAATGAATTTGAAACTATTATAGAGGCCAATTTGTGAGTATTTTGCTATTTCACAAGGAAGGGGCTAGTATCCTCAGGAAGGAACACATCACTCCCTCGACCGTACATTTTAATGTTTATGCATCAATCCCTGGGAGAATGGCCAGCTCCCCAATGGAGGAATACAACCCTTGTTGAAATGCACTTTATTTTTTTAATTTGTTACAAAACGTCTTTGATGTGCTTACTATTTTAATTTCCATTATTTTTCCTGAAATGTGAAAAGTGTTAAATAGCAAGGCATTGGTTTGTTGATTAACAAAGATTTCTGCATGATGCTTGATTTTAGGCTTGAACAATAATTACTAAACCTTTTTTTTTTTTTAAGATATTTAGTTTCAGGACTGTTCAAATTAAAATCAAAAGATTTATATATATACTTAATAAAAGACCTTTATGTGTAACAAACAGGTTATTAAATTATTTATATATGCAATGTATTGTATTGAAGTTTTGAGTAATATTTAAGTATATTATACATAATTCATAACTACAGTAGATTATACAATAACAGACATCCAATGAATAAACTTTCATTTCTTAAGCATTTAAGATTCTTAGTAGCATTATTAGAATGACCTCAATCTTTTTAATTTTGTATACTTTGATGCATAGGTAAAAAGAAATTAGTATTTCCTATTTGGGCTGTGGGGTAATACATTAACATGTAATTTTAATACTTGCATTGGTTTTGCTGTTAACATTATAATTAGAATTGAGGCTGTTGCTTACAGTATTAATATAAACTTGATTTATTGTTGGCTATTTTACAGGAAGGGGATGTGGGCTGGCTTGACTTGTTTAAGAAAATATAAAAGAAATTTTAAGCAAGTTTTAAAACAAAGTGAGAGTGACATAACTGGATATTAATTTTTTGCAACAAAATAGCAATATTTGGGTCCACTGCATGCTGCAGTAGTGTTATTTTATTTTACTATAATTTACTGTTATACACTACCCTGTCAGCCTTTAATGGCTGCTTTCTTCCTGTAGTTATAACTAAAAATTATTATTAATAACATTATATTTTATTTAATGAAATATTAAATTAAATATAATTGAAACATTATTAAAAATTCAGGAATTTTATACACTTTTAAAGTATTCATATCAACTTTTTATTCACATAACTGTAATTGTTAAAAATGAGAAAAATTCTTTTAATTATACAACAGTTTTAAATACTTCATTAAACTGATATCACATGAACATAACTATTTTTAGTATTTTACTTGTTTTTTTAGGTAAAAGACCAAGTTATTTGTGACAGTTTGAAATAAAAGCTATCTTTCAGGATTTGAATTTGAGAAAGCAGGTTCAAACATTGTGTTCTCTTTTAAAGTGATAAGACCTGTTTCTTCTTGGAAACAATAAGATTAAAGTACAAGAAACTATTTTGATAAAACAGACTTGCTTTATTGCAAACTGATTTATTTTATTTCTTTATTTAATTGTTTTCTTTTGTCATTTTTTTTTTTTTTTTGCAGGGGAGAGCTTGAACCCAGTCCCTCACTACCACAAATTATGCAGTCGAGTTCCCACATTTGGGGAAATCGCAGGGATCAGCACATCCGGAGTGCAATGGATAAGCCTTGCCCTGGGAAAACCACCTTCGTGATCATGGTATCTCCCCTGCCAGGTAAGTATGCATACTGATTTTTGGGGAGAAACTTTGCAAACTTTTACTAAAACAGACAAATGGCTTGAGAATCTTTGAGAAAGAATAAAACTTTAACTTTATATTATTAGGTTGTTTGACATTAAAGCTTTTAAATTTTTTTAGATAGACTGCTTAAATTTTACTTATCTTTGACCACAAAAATTCCTTTTTCATAAGCCTTTTGCACTTTTATTTTTATGCAGGTTTTGTCCCACATTTTACTTTGTTTTAATAACTAGTTATTTTATCTTAGGATAAAATGACTTTCTTTACTTTAATAATAAAGCACATTCTATATACCTTCCATACTTTTAACCACATTGATTTTGGAAACTACTTCCAAGCAAACATCTAACAACATATTATTACCATCAACATTAAACAAACATGTTAGAATAATGATTTGAGTATAACTATTTTTATTATTTTAAAATAATATCCATATTTATCTATTAATAAAAGTGCTTATTTAATTTTTGGCCATTTGAATAGAGCTCTCATAATAATCTTCATTTATTAATTTCATATTCCCATCCAGTGGTATAAAAATATACACTGACACTGAACAAACAGACAAATCCAAAAAGAATTATGACACACTAACAGAAACATAAAGCTTACTAATTTGACCCATAATTTTCACTCCTTTGGTATGGCTATCTTGAAGACCTCCAACATTTCACATCTTTGATTTTACTGTTTTAAAGATCTTTTCTGGAATCTTTGTTACCTGTAATATATAAGCTTGTTCTTTGAAACACTTTTGTTCGTAATCAGCAACCAGCCAGGACAACTTAAACAGTCTCAATAGAGTTAAGCTGTAATTTAGCAGTTTATACAGATATTTAACATGTATATTTTGGATTACAACTCTTTAGGAGTACACTTAGGCTCAAAGTTCAGATTACTGTGGTAGGACTTTTAATTCCTGTTCTTAGTTTTGCGTATACTCAGTGAAGGAGTAATAAACTTAGTTTCAGCTGAGGAAGGATTGACAGCTGTACTACTTTTGGTAACAACCTTAAGTTCGGTTACAGGCTGGAGTGAACTGCTCTGTTGCTGACTAGGTAAATTTGAGCAAGGCTGGGAAATGTGCTCATATTGTTTGTCTAAGGGCCTTCAGCACACACCACTTGGAAGATTCCTGAGTTATTAATGAGACTACCATTTTTATGATATTTAGAATGGCTTTCCTTGGCACTGTGTAACCCTTTTGAGCATTTCAGACACACACGACTTTGTATTGATTTATTATTTCCATGAAATGGTGCTCTCACACTAGTTATGGTGTGGCAATATTTTTTCATATCACCTGGTTTCCCACATTTAAAGCAATTTATTTATTTATTTATTTTTTAAAGATTTTATTTATTTATTCATTTATCCCCCCCCTTGCTGCTTGTGCTCGCTGAGTCAGCTAACCACACCGTGCGGGCGGGCTTGCCTTCACCAGGAGGCCCCGGGAACCGAACCCGGGGCCTCCCATATGGTAAACGGGAGCCCTACTGATTGAGCCACAGCCGCTTCCCTAAAGCAATTTAAATTAGTAATCTAGGACTATGTCACTTTAGAGCAGCTGAAGAAGGTTCATGTATAGGTATTAGGCCCACTGTTTTGGCATATTTTTATATAACCCTGTAAAGTACTTCCATTTGTTTTTATCAGACATAAAGCCTTTTTACACTCACTGTTAGCATTATTAAAAGCCAACATTAGAATAAGCATTTCTTTAAGATCAGATTGAGTTACTGTGATGTTGACTACATCTACCAGCCTTGCTACAAATTCACCATAGGGTTCAGTATTTCCTTGAATAATTTTTGAAAATGATTGTACATCCTGTCCAGGGGTGGAGATTCATCACCAGGGAGCTAGGCAGCACAATTGGACTTGTACAATCACAATATAATCATATTGAGCTTGGTGAGGAATCCCAGCCCATTGACCTATTCCTAATATTTGTTCAGCAGTAATAGGCACTGGTGGATTTTGCTGTTGATTTCATCATGCTACAATATTAGCTTCATCAGCCTACCAACTTTTAAATTGTAAAAGTTCTGCTGAATTAAGAACAGCTTGAGCTAACAAATCCCAGTCCCAGGATATTAATCTGTTTGCATGTGCTATTCTTTGCACCAATTCTTGAGTATAAGGAGAATTTGCACCATATTGAGTACATGCTTTTTTAAATTCTTTGATAGAGTTAGAAGGAATAGGAACATGCTCATATTGTACATCCCCATGGGGATTATTAGCATCTACTGTAATTTGAGTTACTGTAACTGGATATGTAAAAAAAAATTGCATAGACTCTGAATTTCTTTCTCTACTTCCCTGTGCTATACTTTTCATAATTGAAGAGGATGGTGCTGGCACAAAAAACAGAAACTGTTGGAAGGTCATCAAATATTGTAAAAAATTGATCAGTAGATACTTTCAGAGGCTCAGACTCTGGTTCAAAAGACATAAATCATCTTTTGGAGCTGAGAGCTTAACGAGCACTGAAAAAGTTTCATAAACTCCCTTTTTCTTTTTCTTTCTTTTTATTAGACATGGGTTAATTTGTTTTTGCCTGTTCATTATCTGTTCATATACGTTTTCATTAATATCATTACTAGCTTGTTCTGCAACAGTGTTAGCAATAGCAGTATCCATTTTAATATCTTCATTTTCATCTGACTGTAATTGTTCAAGAGCAACCAAAATAAGACTATACATGGAACATACATAACAACGTTTCTGTACAAGAGAAAAGAGTTTTAGTAACCCTAGGGTCATCACAGATACACCTGTATTCTTTAACAGGGTCATAAATACTTGGAATATGCCTCTAACTGAGTTGACTGATTACCCATTACCCTGACAATCAAGATTATTTGACTCACCAACAGAATGCAAGGATCATCTGACTAAGCAGTCCCTGTTTCCATGGCACTGATCCAGAGAGAAAACTAGTCATGCCCCATGTTGGTGGCCATCTGAGGTAGATGGTGCCAAGAATTATCCAAAGAAAGACTGGGATCAGTTGACCTCACCCAATGTGGAATGCAGGCAAGTTTATTAAGCTGAAGCTGCTTTTTATACTACAAAGCTGATAACAAAAGTAGGGCATCCTTCACTAGTTCCTCAGCTGGTACATGAGAGTGCTGCCTGTTTCTGTGTTCCCAGACAATCTATCTTGGGAATTCAGATAATAACATCTTAGTGGTGTGTTCATTCCAATCTGCCTCCTCCCATTGATGTCTGCAGTATGCAGTGTCCTTGGAGACATTTACTAATGTTTCTCTGCCAGCAAGCATGCATTTTAAATGTTAACCCTTTATGCTCTGGCTCTCAGCATCTTTTCCAACATCCAGGGAATAAATACTAAGGGCTAAAATGCACATGAAAATATGCTCGACATTGCTTGCTCTCAGGGAAATGCAAATCAAAACTACAATGTGATACCATCGTAAACCCATCAAAATGGCAGCTATTAAAAAAAACAGCAGACTCTAAGTGTCAGAGAGGATGTGGAAGAATAGGAACACTCACACTATTGGTGGGATTGTGGAATGATCCAGCCACTGTGGAGGATGGTTTGGCGGTTCCTCAGAAAACTAACAATAGATCTTCTGTATGATCCAGCAATTCCACTGCAGGATATATAACCAGAAGAACTGAAAGCAAGGACACGAACATGCACACCAATGTTCATAGCGGCATTGTTCACCATTGCTAAAAGTTGGAATCAGCCCTGATGCCCGTCAACACATGAATGGATAAGCGAAATTTGGTACATATATACAATGGAATTATGCTCAGATGTAAGAAGGAATAAAGTGCTAACACATGGAATAACGTGGATGAATCTTGAAGACCATATTTTGAGTGAAGCAAGCCAGGCATTGAATGATGAACAGTATATGCCTTCACTGATTTGAACTGAGGAAAGTGAGCAGTCTCTGAGAACCATTGTTTAAAAGATAGGTTAACAAGGGAGAGAAAGAGAAGAGTAGGCTGTGAACCATCGCCTATATGGACATAATCTATGGTAAAAGGAGAGAGTATAGTTGCATATTGAAGGATAGGACAGATGAGTAGTGACATCACTGGGTTTCATCCTGCAGGGTTGAGAGGTGTTTAGATTAGGAAGGGCAGGTTGGAATACCGAGGACATATAACAATGAATCTTGCCATTCCATGAGTCAAGACAGGGGAGTGTCATTTGCTCCAGAGGAATGTGGAGAAAGGAACAGTTAAGATCAAATGGGGTATTTAGTGGTCATGGGAAAGGGTTTCCATTACCTTACAGTAATGGACACAGGACATGGTAAATATCATCAAAAATTATTAAACTGTACCGTCTAAATTGTAAACTATACTGTAAACCACTGACAATGTTTAGTTGTTATATTTTACTATCTGAATAACAGTTACTACAATTCTAACATCCATAAAAATGTTTTTAATATGCGGTGAGGAAGGGGGAGGGAGGTTGGGTATGTGGGAGTCTACAGCATTCCGTGTGTGACTTTTCTGTGACCTAAAACTTCTTTGAAAATTAAATGAAAATTTGGGAGGCACTGGGGAATGAGAGGGGGAATGTGTTATGTTACACTACACATCTGATAATACAATGATAAAAAGAAAAAAGAATAATATTTTTAAAAAAGGAATTTTTTTCCCAATTTTTGAATGACCCAATCTGCTAATTATATTTTATTTTTAGTTTAGTGCTTTTTTCTTCTGAGTTACGTTGTACTTATCACTTGCATTTAAGGTTATCATTATTAGTACTTTTTCCTATTAATTGTATTTGGTTATTATATGGGCTTCGTGTCCAAGGAAGGTTTAGATCACAGAAGGGTTACGATGGGGGCTTCAGAGGATCATAGCTGGGGGGTGTCTGGGATGGGGGATTCATGGGAGTAAGCTCATCTGAATATACATGGAAGATATATAAAATTGTTCAAATGATCAAGGGATGGGGAATGTTCACGGTGGGTAGACAATCCCTCAATAAATGATGAAATCTGAATGCCCAGCCTGGAGAGCTCTGCCACATTCTCCAAGGGAGTAGTAACAGTCCCCTGAGTGCATGAGCAGTGTCTGGCAAAAGAGGATGGCCCACTGCTGGGTTATTCTTATTGATGACTAGCCTTTTGATTCTTTGCTCTTGTAGTTGAAACTTAGCCTACTGTTATGGGATGACTAATGGTTGTGAACTGAGAGGCTCTTTGTTGCTCAAATATGGCCTCACTCTAAGCCAAACTCAGATATGAATGCATTACCTTCCCCCCAACATGGGACATGACCCGTGGGGATGAGCTTCCCTGGCAATGAGGGATAAATACCAAGTGCCAACTGGCAATGTGATTGGAAGAATACCTTGAATAAATGGTGAAAAGGTAAAGAGAAATGGGTTCATCTGGCTAAGAGATTTCAAAGAGAGTCAGGAGGTCATCCCAGTGGTAATGCTTATGCACACCTCAGTAGGATTTCATAGTACACCAAAGTGAATATTACCCCACACAGAGGGGCTCCTGAGGGCTCTGGAGACACCCAGGTCCTACCTAAGAGTGGATAGCCCCAGAGATTGATGCCTTATTAGTGGGCTCTACTTTGGAATCTGTGTTCCTGAGAGTGACAGAGATGGACTCAAATAAGACCACCCTGCACATGGTCCATCAGTCCCTTCTATTCAAACCTACATATGACGATGGAATTTAGAGGTATACTTCCAGAGAGTGGAGCCTCTGGCCTACCTATGTGTCAGCTGTGCCTGGAATCTCAGTGGAGCTGCAACTCCTACTCTACAGCTCAAAGGACACATCCAAGTCACCTGGTGAGGAGACGGCGATGGGCAACGGACATGCCAGGGAATGGAGAGGATCTGCAGCTGCACGCAGTATAATCCCATCCACTTTATCCATGGGATATAAGCCCTCTCTCACTTGGAGGTGGAGTGGAAATCACCATCCTAGTCCTCTTCAGGATTGGGGGAAGAGCAATGGACTAGAATGGACTTAAGGGTATTCTGTTGTAGACATATCATGATTCAAGAAATGGAAAAAATTATAAGAGTGAGGAGGAGCCGGTGACTGCTGGACACTTTTGGGGCAGTGAGGGAATGGGAAGTTGAAATACAGGAGCTTTTTTGGGACTTGGGGGTTGTCCTGGGTGGTGTTGCTGTGACAGATGTAGGCCATTTTATATCAGCATATACCATGCAGAACTGTGTGGGAGAGAGTGTGGTCTACGATGTGAACTGTGATCTATGCTTGGTGACAAGGCCCCAGGATGTGTATATCCATTGCGGGTGATGTGCCACACTGATGAATGATGTTCGGGTGGGATGAAGTGGGAGGTGATGAAGGTTGGGAACATGGGAATCCCTGTAATTTCTGTGTAATATTTAGGTAATCTAAGCAACATTAAACTATATATATAAATACCATTTATGTAAGCAAATGCCCATACGTGCATATATATTTATATATTACTTTACAAATATTAATATGTATTGTGAAAAATTTGATTTTAACCCACAATAAAAAGAGAAAGAAAATGCAACAATAATGGACAGCATTCTTTATAAAATCGTAATTTTAAAAATCCTTACCCAGAATATAATGGATTGAAGAACCAGTGAAAACAACCAGTCACAGGGATTCTCTCCAGTATGCAAGTTATAGTGTTTAATGAGATACTTTCCCTGGCTAAAGGCTATTCCAAATTCCTTACATATATAGGGTTTCTCTCCAGTATGAATTATCTCACGGTCAGTTAGATTTGATTTGTTACTGAAGGCTTTCCTACATTCCTTACATATATAGGTTTTCTTTTCAGTTTGTCTTGTGAATTGTGTAATGAGGTTTGATTTCTGAATTAAAGCTTTCCCACATCCATCACATTCATTGGGTTTCTCTTCAGTATATATTCTCAGATGGTGAATGAGGTTTTCCTTCTGGTTGAAGTCTTTTCCACATTCATTGAATACATGGGGATTTTCTCCAGAATGAATGCTCTGATGTTTAATGAACTATTGTTTTGCCTGAAGGCTTTTCTGCATTCTTTATATTCATTTGTTTCTCTCCAATATGACTTTTTTAATGTTCTGTGAGGTATGATTTGTACCTAAAGGCTTTTTCACATGCCTTACATGCATAGGGTTTCTTTGCATTAGGAAATCTCTTGTATCTGAGACTTGACATTTGAATTATAGCTTTCCCACATATATATGATTTCTTTTCAATAAGAATTTTCTGATGAATAATGAGCTTTTCTGTCAGGTTGAAAACCTTGCCTCATGTATGACATTTCTATCTTTGTTTCCTTGTATGGCTTTTAAAATGAGGAGTAAAAAATGACTGTGAAAACAGCCTGCATCCAGGAAACTCATATTGTTTCTCTCTAGTTTGAATTTTCTCATATTCCAGGAGGTTTTGTTTAAGATGGAAGCATTCCCACGTTCATGTCAATACTATCTAATGTATGAATATTTCATGCTCAATGAGCTTTAATGCCGGGCTGAAGGATTTCCAATAGTCCTTACATATACAGGGTTTTACTCTTGCATGTTTATTTGATGTGACTCTAGCCTTCCCAAATTCATGAAATCCCAAATGGTTTCTTTGAAGGATTAATTCTCAGGTATCTCATGAGGTTGAATTTCCAAGAAAATTTCACACTCATTACACTTAAAGGGGAGGACTACCGTGTGGGGCAAATTGGCAAAACCCATTGTCTTCATTCTTTTTCATTACATAGATACCCTCATGCTTAGGTAAGAATGATGCAAATTCTTTCTAAGTGAAATTACATTCATAGAAGTGTCATTTTGAGGAAAGAATGCTTGTGGTCACAGAAAAGATTTTCCCAACTTTCTTACATTCTATTCCTTCATCTTAAGTCTGTACTGTTGTGGAAGTGGATATAGCTTCACTCTCAAGCCCTTTGGTACGTGGATCTTTCTGCTTCTTAAAGTCCTATGCTTCTTCCTAGTTTGTGGGGTGCACCAAAAAGAGTGCTTAGAGGGAAATTTATAGCATTGAATGCATGCATTAGAAAAGAGGAAGTATCCCATATCAATCATCTAAGGGTCCAATTTGGGGTGTGCAACAATATTTCATTTTATTTGTTCTATCATTCGTGGCTCCTCTTGCTTCTAATGAGCATCACATCCAGTTCGGTGATTTCATAACTAGGAAATGGGGAAGTGATACAGTACTTGATTAATGATGGGGACAAAACAACACCCCATAAATCAACCATGGAACATTCTGGGTTCTGAAGGATAAGAAAGATACAGGTTCCAAACATGAATGAGAAAGGTGGCCCCAGAACAAAGGCCAAAATGGCAACCCAGGAAATCCTGAATACTTTCTTTGGACTGACTATTTTTATTCAATATTTTTCCTTCTATTTATTTAGATAAGATGTACTATTTAATTTTCTGTAAAGTTTACCATAGAAATTAAAACACTTTTTCTTGCCTTCCCAAATCTGCCGTTATTATTTTTTATTGACTTGCCAAATAATGTGTTTTAAAAAATTTTATATCGTATATTAGTCAGACAAAGGAGTGCTTATGCAAAATATCAGAAATCTCCTGGAATCTATAAAGCGTATTTTTTTTTATTATGGGTAAAAATCAAAATTCTCACAATACATACAAACATTTGTAAAATGATATATAAATATATATGCATATATGTGTATTTGCTTACAAAAATGTTATTTATATATATATATATTTTTTAAGAGGTGCTTAGATTACCTAAAATATTACACGGAACCCACTGGGATTCCCATTTGCCCACCTCCCACACATCCCACCACATCCCACACAAACATCTCCCACAGTGTGGCCCACCAACCTCAATGAACTTACACATCCTGGAGCCTTGCCACCAACCATAGACCACAGTTCACACTGTAGACTACACTCTCTCCCACTCAGTTCTGAGTGGTGTGTGCTGATTTAAAATGGCCTACATCCATTGCCACATCAGTACTCAGGACCACCTCCAACTCCCAAAGAAGCCCCTGTATTTCAACTGCTTATCCCCTCCCTACCCAAAAACTGTCAAGTGGCCACTGGCTCCACCTCATTGTTATAATTTCTTGCATTGCACGAATCAACATATGTGAGCAAGAGAATACCATCAAGTCCACTCTAGTCCATAGAACTTCCCCCAATCCAGAGGCGACTGGGATGGTGATGTCCACTCCAACTCCAAGTGAGAGAGGGCTTATATCCCATGGATATGGTGGGTGGGATGACCTTGCCTGCAGATGCAGGCCCTCTCCATTCCCTGGGATGGCCATTTCCCATCGTTGTCTCCTCACCAGGTGACTTGGATGAGTCCATTGAGCTGTAGGGTAGGAGTTGCAGCTCCACCTAGATTTCAGGCACACCTGGCACATAGGTAGGCGGAAGGCTCCAGTCTCTGGAAGTATACCTAAGAAACTCCAGCATCACATGTAGGTTTGAATAGAAGGGACTGGTGAACCATGTGTAGGGAGGACTTATTTGAGTCTAATTCTGTCACTCTCAGGAGCACAGATTCCAAAATAGAACCCACTGATAAGGCATCAGTCTCTGGGGCTATCCCCCCTTATATAAGACCAGGGAGTCTCTGGAACTCTCAGGAACCCCACTGAGTGGGGTGATAGGCACTTAGATGTTCTATGAGCTCCTAATGAGGTGTGCGTAAGAGTTACCTCTGGGATGACCTCCCGACTCTCTTTGAAGTCTCTTAGCCACTTGAACTCATTTGTCTTTACCGTTTCCCCCTTTTATTCAAGGTCTTTTTCCAGTTGTGTTGCCAGTTGGCACTTGGGAAAAGTTTTCAATTAGCAATAATCGTGCCTCGGATAAACCTCATTGGCTACGATACTGCCACTGCACAAAGCTGCCAGTTGGCACACTTTGGAGAAATTTTCACCATGCTTACCAATGCATGAGGGAATCTATGTAAGGAAAAAAGAAGGAAGACAATGACTTTTGCCAGGTTGCCCCACATGGTAGTCCTCCCGTTTAAGAGCAATTATTGTGAAGTTTTCTTGGAAATTAAGCCTCATGAGATACCTGAGAATTAATCCTTCAGAGGAACCATTTGGGATTTCATGAATTTGTGAAACCTAGAGCCACATCAAAGGAACATGCAGGAGTGAAACCCTGTGTATGTAAAAATATTGGAAATCCTTCAGCCAGGCATTAAATCTCATTGAGCATGAAATAGTCATACATTAGTTAGTATTGTAATGAGCATGGAAATGCTTTCATCGACACAAAACCTCATGGAATATGAGAAAATTCAAACTAGAGAGAATCCATATGTGAGTCCTGAATGTATTCTGATCTTTACAGTCATTTTTTTAGCTCCTCATTTAAAAAGCCACACAGGGAACAAACCTAGAAATGTAATACATGTGAGATAGTATTCAATCTGACAGAAAACCTCTTTATTCATCAGAAAATTCTTATTGAAAAGAAACCATATATATGTGGAAAAGCTTTAATTCAAATTCAAATCTCAGATACAAGAGATTTCCTACTGCAAAGAAACCGTATGCATGTAAGTCATGTGAAACGCCTTAGGTAAAAATCATATCTCATAGAATATGAAAAAACTCATAGTGGACAGAAAGAAAATAAATGTAAAGAATGCACAAAAGCCTTCAGCCAAAAGCAATACTTCATTAAACATCAGAGCATTCATTCTGTAGAAAAACCCTCTATATGCAATGAATTTGGAAAAACCTTCAACCAGAAGGAAAACCTCATTAACCCTCTGAGAATACATAGTGGAGAGAAACGCTATGAATGTTATGGATGTGGGAAAGCTTTCATTGAGAAATCAAGCCTCATTACACACCAGAGAAGACAGACTTGTATGAAACCCAATATATGAAAGGAATGCAGGAAAGCCTTCAGTAGCAAATCAAATCTCAATGACCATGAGAAAATTCATACTGGATGGAAACCATGTATATGTAAGGAACGTGGAATAGCCTTCATCCAGAGGCAGTATCTCATTAAACATTACAATATTCATACTGGAGAGAAACCCTGTGAATATAATGAATGTGAATGTCCAAAGAAACTCCACCTCCAGTCTCTGCAACTTGTTGCCAATCTTTTAAGTAAGCTGTTGTGACTGCAATTCAGGGTGCATTTCTCCTCTTGGAAAATTGCATTTGCAGTTAGTTCTGAGATCTGCTCCTCCCACATCTTCTTCCACACTCATCTGCGTTCAATTTGTTTCCACTAATTTATACATCAAAATTCTAGATTTCTCCCAGACACACCCCACCAATGATCCTCTGCAGCCCCCATTATAACCCTTCTGTGATCTAAACCTTCCTTGAATATGGAGCCAATATAAAAACCGAATACAATTAATAGAATAAAAAAATAATAATGATAAGCTTTAATGCAAGAGACAAACACAAGGAAAATCAGAAGAAAAAAAAGTAAACTAAAAATAAAATATAATTAGCGGATTGGAACTTTCAAAAAATGGGAAAAAATCTTTTTTTTAAATAATTATTGTTTTTTCTTTTTATCACTGTACTATCGGATGTCTAGCGTACCATGACTCCTTTCCCTTCTCATTCCCCAGTGTATTCCTAATCTTCATTTAATTTTCAAAGAAATTTTAGGTCACAGGAAAGTCACACACTGAATACTAGATACTGCCACAGACCCCAACTCCCTCCCACTTCCCCACCCCATTTTAAGTCCTTTTTAAAAAATGGATGTTAGCATTGTTATAACCCTTATACAGATAGTAAAATATAGCAACTAAACATTGTCAATGGTTTACAGAATAGTTTATGATTTAGATGGTACAGTTTAGTAATTTTTGATGATATTTACCATGTCCTGTGTCCACTAATGTAAGGTAATGAAAAACCTTTCCCATGACCACTAAATACCCCACTTGATCTTAACTATTCCTTCCTCCAAAACCCCCTGGGGCTTATGACACTCTCCTATCTTGACTCAAGGAAAGATAAGATTCATAATTACATACCCTGGGTATTCCAACCTGCCCTTCCTAATCTAAACACCTGTCAAACTTGTGCCACCAAACTCAGGAATGTGTGTACTAATCTGTCCTATCTATCAATATTCAACTATACTCGATCCCTTTGCATTTGATTATGTCCATATGAGTGATGGCTCACAGTCTACTCTTCTTTTTCTCTGCCTTGTTAACCTATCTTTCAGACAATGGTTCTCAGAGACTGCTCACTTTCCTCAGTTCAAATCAGTGAGTTCATATACTGTTCATCCATCAATGCCTGGCTTG
>JAKSZT010001431.1:0-11987 GCA_026826555.1 Tolypeutes matacus | reverse complement strand
AATATTTCTCTTCTGTTGGCCATGGAGTTTGAATTTAACACCATAATATATGCAGGATATTAGGCTCTTATCAGATATATCGTTGCCAAATATTTTCTCCCATTTGTAGGCTGCCTCTTTATTTTCTTAATAACGTCCTTTGATGTGCAGAAAGTTTTGATTTTCAGGAAATCCCATTTATATATTTTTCCTTTTTTCTTTTCTGTTTTTTTTATTTTGGGTAAAAATCAAAATTTTCACAATACATACCAACATTTGCAAAATGATATCTAAATATATATGCATATATGTACATTTGCTTACAAAAATGTTATTTATGTATATATATAAATATATTTTAAGAGGTGCTTAGATACCCAAAATTTTACACGAAACCCATTGGGATTCCCATGTTGCCCACCTCCCACACCTCCCACCACATCCCACACTCTATTGCTGCTTGTTCTTTGGCTGTGAAGTTCATGAACCCATTTCCTATTACAAGGTCCTGTAGATGCTTTTCTACATTATTTTGCAAGGTCTTTATTGTTTTGGCTCTTATATTTACATCTTTGTTCCACCTTGAGTTGATTTTTGTATAAGGTGTGAGAAGGTATTCTTCTCTCATTCTTTTGGATATGGATATCCAGTTCTCTAAGCACCCCTTGTTAAAGAGGCCATTCACACCCAACTGAGTGGGCTGGTAGCCTTGTTGAATATCAGATGACTGTATATGTAAGGATCTATATCAGAACTCTCAATTCAATTCCATTGGTTAGTAGGTCTATCCTTGTTCCAATACCATGCAGTTTTGATCATTGTAGCTTTGTAATATGATTTAAAGTCTGGTAATGTGATACCACCAAATTCAATTTTCTTTTTCAATATGTCTTTGGCAATTTGGGGCCTCCTACATATACAAATATATTTTGAGGTAGTTTTTCCAGTTCCCTAAAAAATACAGTGTTGAATTTTATTGGGATTGCATTAAATTTGTAGAGTAGTTTGGGTAGGATAGACATCTTGATGATGTTTAGTCTTCCTACCCATGAACAGGGAATATTTTACCATTTATTGAAGTCTTCTTTTATTTCCTTTAAGAGTGTTGTTTAATTTTCTGTATATAAGTCCTTTACATCTATAGTTAAATTTATTCCTAGTTATTTGAGTATTTTACTTACTATAGTAAATGGCATTTTTTTCTTGAGTTCCTCCTCCGATTGCTGATTATTGGTGTACAGAAATGCTACTGATTTTTGAGCTTTGATCTTATAAACTCCTTTATGTGTTCCAGAAGCTTTGTTGTAGCTTTCTCTGGGCTTTCTAGGTATAGGATCATGTCGTCTGCAAATAATGAAATTTTTACTTCTTCTTTACCAACCTGGATGCCTTTTATAGCCTTTACTTGACTCAGTGCTTGAGCAAGAACTTCTAAGACAATGTTAAATAGGAGTGGTGATAGTGGGCATCCTTGACTTTTTCCCAATCTAAGAGGGAAGGCTTTTAGAATTTCACCATTGAAGATGAGTTAGCTTTGGGTTATTCATATATACCCTTTACCATATTCAGAAAATTTCTGTCTTTTCCTATCTGTTGCAGAGTTTTTATCAAGAAAGAGTTCTATATTTATGAATTTTTTTTTTGCATCTATAGAGATGATCATGTGTTTTTTTCTTACTGTTTGTTTATGTGGTGTATTACATTGACTGATTTTCTTATAATGAACCATCCTTGCAAACCTGGAGGAAACCCACTTGGTCATGGTGTATAATCCTTTTGATATGTTGTTGAATGCTATTGTCCTGTATTTTGTTGAGGATTTTAGCATATAGGATCATTAGAAAAATTGGTCTGTAATTTTCCTTTCTAGTGGTATCTTTGTTTGGTTTTGGTATTAGGATAATTTTGTCATCATAGAATATCTTAGGCAATATTCCTTCTATTTCTATTCTCTGGAAGAGGTTAAGAAGATTTGCCATTATATCTTCCTGGAATGTTGATAGAATTCAGCTGTGAAGCCATCTGGTTCTGGGCTCTTCTTAGTTGGGAGGTTTTTGATGACTGAGTCTATCTCTTTACCATAGTTGGACTTTTGAGTTCATCAATTTCTTCTTTCATCAATGTAGGCTGTTCGTGAGTTTCTAGAAACTTGTCCATTTCCTGTAAATTATCATTCCTTTTTGCATATAATTATTCAAAGTATCCTCTTATGATGCTCTTCATTTCTGTGGGATCAGTAGTGATATCCCCTTCCTAGCTCCTTATTTTGTGTATTTGCATCTGTTCTCCCTTTTTCTTTGTTAGTCTGGCTAAGGGGTTGTCAATTTTATTGATATTCTCGAAGAACCACCTTTGGTTTTATTTTTTCTAGTGCTTTCTTATCCTCTATTTCATTTACTTCTGCTCTAATATTTGTTATTTCCTTCATTCTACTTCCTTTAGGTTTAGTTCTTTCTTATTTTTCCAATTCTTCCAAGTGTGCAGTTAGGTCTTCAATTTTAGGTTTTTCTTCTTTTTAAATATATCTATTTATGGCTATGAACTTCAGTCTCAGGACAGATTTGGCTGCATCCCATAGGTTTTGATATGTTGTGTTGTCATTTTCATTAGTTTCAAGGTAGTTACTGATTTCTTTTGAGATTTCCTCCTTGACCCTCAGTTTGTCTAAGAGTGTGTTGTTTAACTTCCATATCCCTGTGCCTAACTTGTCCCTCTGGCCCTTAGTGATTTGCAACTTAATTCCATTGTGATCAGAGAAATTACTTTGTATAATCTCAATCTTTCTGAATTCATTGAGAGTTTTTCTGTGGCCTAGCATGCGATCTAACTTGGAGTGTGATCCATGTGCACTCGAGAAGAATATAAATCCTGATATGTTTGGATTTATTGTTTTGTATATGTCTGCTAACCCCAGGTCCTCTAATGTATTGTTGAGAGTCTTTATTTCTTTGTTAATCTCTGTCCTGATGTTCTGTCTAATGATGATAATAGTGTATTAAAGTCCACTGCTATAATTGTAGAGGCATTTATTTCTCCACTTAGCTTTTCCAGAATTTGCCTCATGAATTTTGAGGCACACTGATTAGGTGTGTAAATGTTTATGATTGTTCTCTCTTCTTGCCAGAGTACCCCATTTACTAATATATAGTGTCCATCTTTGTCCCTTAAAATAATTTTGCATTTAAAGTCTAGTTTGACTAATATTAAAATAGCTACTCCTGCACGTTTATGGCTATTGTTAGATTGTATAATTATTTTCCAGCCATTTACTTTCAGCCTCCTTGAATCCCTGGGCCGAACGTGGGTGGCTTGGAGACAGCATATAGATGTATCATATTTCTTTATCAATTCTGCCAATCTCTTGTCTCTTGAGTGGTGAATTTAATCCCTTAACCTTCAGTGTTATTACTCACAACGAATTTCTTACTTTAGCCATATTTTCTTTGGATTAATGTATGTCATATTTTGTTTTGTTTCTGTTTTTGTCTTTTTTAGTTGTTTTTAAAATCTCCTAACTTGATTTTTCATTTCAACTTGTAGAACTTCCTTTAGTATTTCTTGAAGTGCCAGTTTCTTATTGACATACTTTCTTAGTTTCTGTTTTACTGTGAATATTTTGAACTCTCCATCATGTTTGAATGTCAGTTTTGCTCGATACAGATTTCGTGGCTGGAAGTTTTATTCTTTTAGTACTTTGACTATGTCATACCACTTTCTTCTTTTCTCCATGGTTTCAGATGAGAAATCAGCACTTAATCTTATTGTGCATCCCTTATATGTGATGGTTCTCTTTTCTCTTGCTGACTTGAGTATTTTCTCTTTGTGTTGGGCATTGGACATTTTGACGAGTATATATCTTGGAGTTGGCCTGTTGGGATTTATACTGTTAGGGGTGCACTTTGCTTCCTGAATCTGCACATCCATCTCTCTTTATAGGGTTGGAAAGTTTTCAGCCATTATTTCCTTCAACACTCCTTCTGTACCCTTTCCTTTCTCTTCTCTTTCTGGGATGCCCATAATGTGAATGTTTGTGTGTTTTGTGTTGTCAGTTAAATCCCTGAGTCCCTGCTGGATTTTTTATAAATTTTTTGCCTCTCTGTTCTACTATGTGTTTGATTTCAATTGTATTGTCTTCCACATCACTAATCCTTCTTCTCCCTGTTCAAATCTGCTGTTATGTGAATCCAGCATACTTTTGAGTTCTTGGATTGCACCATTGATCACCATTGTATCTGTTATCATTTTGTGTATGTTTACAATTTCTTCCATATGTCTTCTTTATATACTTAATCTCTTCCTTCACTTCATTAAGTTGTTTCATAATATTTGTTTGAGAATCTTTGATTAGTTGTTTGATGTTCTGCATATATTCCTTGTTTTTTGTTTGTTCATTGGAGTGGTCCCTGTCTTCCTCTTTCTCAGTGTGGTTTGTAATTTTTTGTTGCCCTCTAGTCGTCCTTTTATCTTTCTGGGTTTATTCAGTTGATAAACTTCTCTCACTCCTCTCATGTTTAATTTAGATGGTGTTTTGGTGTGTGTTAAGTTTTCTCTTTGACACTTTTTCTACTTATTTTGTATCCTTGCTTCATTCTATAGTACCTTGAAGGCAAAAAATTAAGGCCAGGTAATTGAAAGATGTGAGAAAGGAAGAAGGATAATAGTAATATTAATAAAAGTTAGAAGAGGGGCCAAATAGGACTTAGTGAAATGAATATTTAACGTGTGTAGGCAGTGTAAAGTAATAGGAAATAAACTGGAGTACCTACAATCAACTGGGAATCCAAATAGTGGAATATATATATAATGATTTAGGAGTCTAGAAGGATGTGGAGGGAGAGATAAAGAAAGGACTAAAAGGAAAAAGTTAATATTAATAAAATAAGAAATAAACAGAATAGATAGAATAGAAATTGGCACCTGCAAGTTGTGGGCTAATGAAGAAGCATGGTGTCTGAGAAACACAACAGAAAGCAGAAGGCAGACAGATGAAGGAAGGCTAAGTGATAGCTTGGGGGATACAATAGCAATATAGACAGAAAATGGGAAATCAATGAAGAAGAAGAACAGCAAAGAAGAGTTAAGCCAGCAGCACTTAATTTAAAAACAAATAAAGGAGAACAGAAAGGAGGGAGAAAGAGGAAAGAAAAGCAAGAGACAATAAATAAACAGAGAAAAACCAAACAACCACACCAGCAAGCAGTCAAACAAAGCTAAGGAGGAAGTGTTACTTCTAGTGTCCTTGCGGATCCTCTCAGCCTGCTTGTTTTTATTAATTTCCCTTCCGGGTTCTCTCTGCAGGTTTTGAGGCAGATTTTCGGTATTAAACTGAATTAAGAATAGGAATTCATTTTTTAAAGTGACTGTCTTCTTCTTTTTTTTTTGGTCATATAAAGGACCCAAAATATTTTCTCTGCTAGATCACTACCTTCACCAAGTGGACCCTAAATGGGCTTGTGGAAACTAATCAAGCCCTTCCCACTTCCTTGACTCCTCAGGGGATAGAAGTTATGATGTTTGTCAGGGCAGATTGTTAATATTGGTTGACTCCACCCCCTCTGGGGCCAGGCCTCAGTGCCAGCGGGCTGCTGGGTAAATCAGGTTTCCTTAGCAGTTTCCCCTCTACCCTCACCCTTGTGCTGTTTCAAACCAGCTTTTATGATCCCCAAAGCTATGAGGGGTCCAGGCAGGCAAATATACAGAAGTTAAACCCATCTACACCTACTCTCAGAGCATTCCCTCCCTCGGAGTATGCTGCCTCAAACCGGGAGTGTGAGTCACAGTTGAAGGATTCATGGTTCAAACCAGCCATTGCCCCTGTGTTTGGGGCTCAGCCATCTGTGTTTACCACCACAGGTAGGCTCAAAACTCTAGAATCTCCAATGATACCTCAACGCCACTGATCTGCCCACTGCTAACTAACCCAAGGTTCTCATTCCGTGTGCCCACATCACATAACCTTGGGCAGGACCCCGCCCACAGTCAGTTATCCCCAGAGAGCTATTCGGTGTGTATCCTCCTAAACTGATGCCAACTTGCCTCTCTGCTGTAGCATTTTCTTTTAAGGCACCCCAATGATTTATATTTTTTCAGTTTCTTAACCAGATTCTGATGTGGTTTCAAGTTTAACAACCACTGAACTACAGTCACCTGCTTTCTACTTAACTCCAATTTGGCTTATTTTTCTAAATCAGAAATGATCCTTTCATAATAAGTTGGTATACTTCTAATCTGAAGTATTTTAAGAAGTGAGAAAATTTATTTACATTTTTAAGTTGTACTCCAATATTTTTCTTATATGTGATAGGGTGTGGGATGGATGAAACTAGAGAATGCATGTATATACAAACAGAAATGTGTACCCAAAATAATCTGCCAATGCAGGTAATTCTGAAGAAGGTGGTTGATAATAGAGAAGGAATTTTAGTGTTTGCCATAACAGACATAAATTATTTTTATACTCTTTGCATGAATAATTTGGTTATAATTTAAAAGAAATTATTAATATCGTATACAATGAAATTATACAAATTGGTTCAATTGAAGATATTAATTTGTATCTGCAACATTACATTCACAATTTGCAAATACAGTTTCCCATAAAGGAAAACTGATTATCCCCTGGACACCCTCCCACACTGCCTGGATGGGTGTAGGCCACCATCAGCAAGAGTTAGCATAGAACATAAGGAGCATGGATGCAACCATGTGAAGGCCACACTGCTCTCTACACGTGTCTGGTTAGAGGGCTGTTAGCACAACATGAGAAGACAGATTTCATGCTCCTTACTCCCCATTGAAGACAGGCCAGAGTGACTCACATCACTAAATGAGGCTTTGAGTGCTGAGCAGGGCTTTCTCCCTGTCCTCCTTTGTGGATCCAGAACCTATGATGATGGTTTTCATTGGAGTTCTGAGGGTTTGGTCCCAAAAAAGGACATTCCCTCTCTGGATTGGGGGAACTGCAGTGAACACGTGTTTCATTCCAGCCTCTTCAGTTGTTCATCAGCTTCTTCCCATCTAACACCTACATTCTCCTCTGGGATTGAAGAAGTCTGCATCATTTCAACACTGTTAAAAATATGTTGAAAATTTAATATTTAATTAGTCTGAGAAATATCTGGCATCGGCACCCTCTGCAGTTTTCTTCAAACATTGCACTCTCTCATAACCTCACTACTATTCTTGTCAGCCCTAGGTCCCAGAACTTTCTGGGATTTCTGTACTATTCATTATGGTCACTGTCCTAATGATGCTCATTCTGGTGATGTTACTGCTGTAGCCAATGCTGTAATGTGAATTTTGACATTTCCTTCCTGTCAGCAAAAGGTTTCATCTTGGCATTGCTCTTTCTTTAGGTGCCCCAAGATTGGAGAAGGTGAATGTAGAACTGGAAGGAGGAGACAAGAGTCTGTGCCTAAGAATAAGGAGGGACACAATAAAATCAGCCTCCTCAGAGGGTAAACACTGGAGGTCAAGGGAAGGAAGGAATGGCAAAAGTAACAGGAACAGGTAGTCTCCTCTCTTTACCCTGAGTCCTCTGTTCACCAGACCCCATGTCCCATGCTTTTATCTCACCCTGCACACCTGGCCAACTGCCTGAGTCAGGTACATAACCCTGGGGCATGTGTGTTCTTATACTAGAATCCAAACCATGTGAGTCCCCTGACTGACTCCCTGTCTTGCAGGCCTAGCTGCCCAAGAGCACTTCCTCCTCCATCTTACCAGAATTCCTTACTGCCTAGTCTGCAGACAACCACAGTTTACAGGTGAATTCACTGGGCAGCAGCATCACAGTGCCATTTTGGTACAGTGCAGCTCTCCAAATTTGTGTCCCTAGCTGTTTGAGTTTACCAAGTGCGGCCAATGCAAAATACCAGCAATAGGTTGGTGTTTATTGGAACTTATTAGGGTTAAACTTAGAGTTCTGAGGCTGAGAAAATATCCAAATCAAGGCATCATCAAAAATGCTGTCTTAAGAATGTCACCTGCTGCTGCACTCCTGTCAAGGCAAAATGTGGGGCCTGACTGTCTTTCTCTGCCTTCTCCTCCAAACCCACTTTCTCCAAGAGCTCAGCAGTGGGCCATCAGACACAATTGCTCACACCTCTCCCTTCTCCTCTTGCCTGGATATCTTCAGTTTCAAGCTGCTCCATGACTCCAGCCTTGGCCTTTCCCTCAGCCTCTGAGGGTTTCTGTGTCTCTCCACAGATGTAGGAGATCCTAGAGACCTCTTCCATATAGCAGAGTAAACATAGCAGCACTTGTTCTCTGTGTGTTCCATGTATGTAGGATTTCAGCACAATGATTGGGGTCCATCCTGGTGCCTGAAATCTCATCAGAGGTCCTTAACTGAACTAAAGCAATCTAACAAAAAGTGACCTAATCGAAAGGACCCTTATCTGAAATTAACCAAAATGTACTATGTACAAAAGGCTTACACGCACAGCAATGGTTTAGTAAGAACATGCGTTTCTTGTGTTAACTCAAGCCTCAAACAAGGGCATTAACCCAGGGCAGCGTGTTAAGGAGGGATCTCCTAAGTCTGGAAGAAATGGGAACTCATGAAACAGTGACTGTACTTTGGGTGTGGCCATCACTGAGCAAAATGGTGAGCTGACCACCATTGCACTGGTCCTTAGAATGGTCCCATGAAGAACTCAATATACTGTGCTTTCTCCACCAAATCTTTTCTCCAAATCAAATGTGTAACTCAGAGAGGTGTGCCATTATTCCCTTTCCCAGAGCCAGAGTGCACAGATTTTCCTGGTGAATGGGGGGCAGGAAGCAGTGTGTACCAGCCCCTAATTTCTTCTCCAAAGAACTGATTACACTTATGAGAGATTGCAGAAATTCAACCCTAAATGTGTTCTCAAAAGTAATGGGGATCTTAGAGGGTCTGATATTAAAATCATCTCAATCCTTCAGGAAGAATTGAAATAAATACTTTTAAAGATGAGTAAAAACTCATAAAGTGTGCTAGCACCAACTCACTTAAAAAGAAATGTAAAAGAATATTCTTCAGGAAGAAAGAAAATAATCTCAGAAGTTTCAAGATTCAGGATGGATTGAGGAACAATATCTGTTAATTAAATTCATATATCTAAATGACTATTGAATGGATAAAGTAATAATAATATCCATGGCCTAGGATATCAATAAAGTGTTAAAATACACTGTAAAATAATATATAGTTTAAGATGGCTAAATGGATATGTAGCAGATGGATATCATTATGAATTCCAAAAATAGATATTGAATTATGCTTGTAAAGTGTTCTGTTAATCTGGGCATGACTAAGTTATTATAAGGGTGTTGAAAGGGCCACAGTCAGTAGGGTGTTGAGCCCTGCCCCTTGGTTTGTAGGGTTTCAAACAAAAAAGACATGGCAAAGGACAGAGGTGTAGTTTCTGATGTTGGAGTTCTGATGAGCAAGGAGAGAAGGCCATGGGGAAAAGATTGAAGCCATTCACCTGACAGTACACAGCTGGCCTTGTGGAGAGAGGGAAAGCTTAGAGAGCATCACAGTCTACAGCTGACCTTGTGGAGGAAACAGAAATTCAGCGCTGGGAAGAGAGGAACAAAAGAAGACTGAACCCAGGCTAATTTTGGCAACTGTATTGCTCCAAGATGGGGTAACAGACTTTAGTGAAGGAAGAAACGTATGCTTTGTGGCCTGGTACGTGTAAGCTTCTACCCCAAATAAATACCTTTTATGAAGACCAAGAGGTTTATGTTATTTTGCTTCAGCTCCCCTTTTGCTGACTAATACATTATATAAAATGTTTTAAATATATTATTTGGCAAGTCAATAAAAAACAATAAGTGCAGATTTGGAAATACAAGCAAAAGTGTTATAATTTCCCCAGTAAACTTTAAAGAATATTAAATAGTGCATCTCATCCAAATAAATAGAAGAGAAAAGAAATTGAACAAAAAAAATCAGTCAAAAACGAAGTGTTCAGGATTTCCTGATTTGCAGTTTTGGCCTTTGTTCTGGAGACAACTCACTCGTGCATCTTTGGAAGGTGCACCTTTCCTATCTTTCAGAAGCCTGAAGTTTCCAGGGTTGATTAAT
Source organism: Tolypeutes matacus (assembly GCA_026826555.1). Lineage (NCBI taxonomy): Eukaryota > Metazoa > Chordata > Mammalia > Cingulata > Chlamyphoridae > Tolypeutes > Tolypeutes matacus. Next base: position 1,933 of record JAKSZT010001431.1, on the reverse strand, counting down.
GGGGTATTGTTTGGTTCCCGTGATAAATCACGTCCTGTATCACCTTCCCATTTCCTAGTTATGAAGTCTCCAAGCTGGATGTTATGCTCATTTGAAGCAAGAAGAGCCATGAATGACAGAAAATTTAGAAAGTATATATTGTTGCACTTCCCAAACTGGACACTTAGATGACTGATATTGGATCGTCCTACTTTCTAATGAATGCATTCAATGCTATAAATTTCCTTCTAAGCACTGCTTTTACTGCACCCCACAAACTATGAAGAAGCATAGGACTTTAAGAAGCAGGAAGAACCACGTAACAAAAGGACTGTGAGTGAAGTTATATCCACTTCTACATCAGTACAGACTTACGATGAAAGCAGAGAATGTAAGAAAGTTGAAAAAGTATGTTCTCTGACAGCACCATTGTTTCCTCAAAATAACACTTCTAGGAATGTAACTTCACTTTGAAGGAATTTGTTTCATGTTTACCTAAGCATGAGGGAATCTATGTAAGGACAAACGAATGAAGACAATGAGTATTGCCAGGTTGTCCCACATCATAGTCTTCCCCTTTAGGTGTAAGGAGTATGAAGTTTTCTTTGAAATTAAACCTCATGTGATACATGAGAATTAATCCTTCAGAGAAACAATTTGGTATTCATCAATTTCGGGAAGACAGAGTCACATGAAAGAAACATGCGGGAGTAAAACCCTGTGTATTTAAGGAATACTGGAAATCCTTCAGCCAGGCATTAATTCTCATTGAGCATGAAATATTCACACATTAGTTAGTATTGTAATGAACGTGGGAATGCTTCCACCTGAAAGAAAACCTCATGGAATATGAGAAAATTCAAACTAGAGAGAAACTGTATGAGTGTCTCCAATGTAATCTGCTCTTTAGAGTCATGTTTTACTACTCTTTTTAAAAGCCATACAGGGTAACAAGCATAGAAATGTAATACAGGTGGGAATGTTTTCAACCTGACAGAAAACCTCTTCATTTATAAGAAAATTCTTACTGAAAAGAAATCAGATATATGTGGGAAAGCTTTAATCAAATGTCAAATCTCAGATACAAGAGAATTCCTATTGCAAAGAAACCCTCTGCATGATAGTCATGTGAAAATGCCTTTTGGTACAAGTCATATCTCACAGAACATGAAAAAATTCATAGTGGACAAAAACAAAATGAATGTAAAGAATGCAGAAAAGCCTTCACCCAAAAGAAATTGTTCCTTAAACATCAGAGTATTCATCCTGGAGAAAAACCCTATATATAAAATGAATGTGGAAAAGCCTTCAACCAGAAGGAAAACCTCATTAACCATCTGAGAATACATACTGCAGAGAAACACTATGAATGTGATGGGCATGGGAAAGCTTTCATTGAGAAATCAAGCCTCATTACACACCAGAGAAGACAAAATGGAGAGAAATCCTATATCTGTAAGGAATATAGGAAAGCCTTAATTAGCTAATCAAATCTCACTGACCATAAGAAAATTAATAGTGGAGGGAAGCAATATATATGTAAGGAATGTGGACTAGCCTTCAGTCAGAGGTAGTATCTCCTTAAACATTACAACATTCATACTGGAGAGAAGCCCTGTGTTTGTAATGAATGTGAATCTCCAAATAATCTCCCCCTGCAATCTGTGCAACTGGTTGCCAATCTCTTAAGGAAGCGGCTGTGACAATTCAGGATGTCTTTCTCCTCTAGGAAAAGTGCACTTGCAGTTTGTTCTGAGATGTGCTCCTCCCACACTTTCTCCCACACTCATGTGTGTTCAATTTGTTACCACTGATTCAAGCATCAGAACATGAGATTTCTCTTATTTTATGTAAAGATGGGCTTTCCAATCATTTCAAATTATGCTGGTTCTTTTCTCTGGTTCTTCAATCCATTACATTCTCCTTCAGCATTTAAAAAATTACCATTTTAAAA
>JAKSZT010001430.1:221081-337954 GCA_026826555.1 Tolypeutes matacus | reverse complement strand
GTGTAAACTCTCTGAGGGAGGAGATGAGGAAGGCTCGTTTAGGGAATGAAAAGACAAAACTGAGACCTGGCAGAAAAACATGGCTGTGAAACATGAGGACATCGAATTCCACCTGGAAATCCTCTGACAGACCCCACTCCCCACAAGAAAGTGCCTGGAAGAACCAGTAAGAATCATCCACTTAGAATGAGATTTTGTCCGGGATCAAGGAAAAGCCCTGGATATTCTCAAGAGGCCTTATCATTGGGCCCCCTCCCTGGGGACTTGTCAGGTGGATTAAAAAATAAAAACAGCAAACAACTGGGACCCCACCCCCAAACATTAGCAAGTGGGAGGAATAATTAATGGTTTAAAAAGCTGACACAGAAGTTAAACCATTCCTTTTGTCTTCTTCTCTGCCTGGACCAGTCTGCAAGTATACCTGGGACCCATAATTTGTTATTTTTTTGCATTTCTACTCTCTTCTCTCATTTCCTTAATAAACGACTGGCCTAACTAAACTGGCATGTTCTTAAACTCTTTTATGCAACATAGCCAAGAACCTAAATGAGATCCTTCAACAGGTTCATCAATTGTAACAAATGTATGACACTAATGAGGGAAAGTGTGGGAGGCAGAGGGAGTGAGACAAATGGAAATCCCTTATATTTTTTATGTAACATTTATGTAATCTAAAGCTTCTTTAAATTAATTAATAAGAAAAAAATTTTAAAGAAAAAATAATCAGTTCTGGGCATGGTCAATCCTGGGGCAAAATTCTTCTCTAGTCTGTGGATCTATGAAACCTTGAAAAGTTATCTGATTCTAAAATACAGTAGTGGACAAGGCACAGGATAGACATTTCAATTATAGGGGAGAGGAATTGGAAGAAAAAAGATACCAAGTTTCCCAAGCAAGTTTGAAATCCAGCAGGGCAAACTACATTAGATTTCAGTGTCTGATCATCTGTGGATAGATGCTTTTTCCTCATGGCCTGCTTCAGTGGCAGTCCCACTCTTTCCAAACACCTGGACCCTGGTCCTGCTTTCTGCAAACAATATGGCATCAGCCCCACCCTTTCCAAGAATTGGAATGTAGTCAGGGTCTTTTTGATGGCTGTGATATAAAACACATCCCCCTACTTTTGTGGGGCAGCTGAACTCTCTCTGAATACCTTGACATTAAGCCCAATAGGGCCCAGCCCCTGCAATTCTGGAGTTTAATTTTAATTCTTTTATCCCCCCATGTTTAAATGTGGTGGGGATTCTGACTTCCTAAAGGAGGTACAGACACAGCTAAGGAATGGGCCAAGGTAGCTCTTCCAGTTTCATGCTCAATCACTCTAGATTTCTTATAAAGTACTTAAAATATTTTTCTAGTTTAGAGTAACTTTAACTCTTGTAGGTAAGCCCAAAGTAAGATAGACCACTTCAAAGAAAGAGCTAAGGAAGTAGTGTATATACATAAATGTCATGAGAATTTATCAATAGAGGAAAAAATCCCTCAAATATCCAGTACCTTATATTTTGATATAATAAGGAAAATATTCAATTATTAGTTAAGATTATTTTGCCAGCTATGCAATCTAGAAGCAATTTTAGATCATTATGTATTTTATAGTCTATTAACAGAAGTCTCTTTGGTTAATAGTCTCTCTTTCCTTCACAGTTTAAAAAATATCCATATCCCTCAAAAACGAAGTCAGATTCTCTTTAATTAGGTTGGGAAGGGGTGGTTGCAGAATAAAGCCATGCTATAATAAGAAGTAATATATGATTGAGAAGACTATATGCTCACAAAGTGTTGTGTGAAATTGAATCTTAGCTCTGACATTTATTTGCTGTGATAGTCGCTATAAAGGTGAAATAAAACAATGTGCAGAAAATTCCATTCCTGCAGTAAGGACTCAATAAATGATAGCTTTTATTATTTATTTCCTCCTTTGCAAAAGTTTTTGTTTCAATGTTAGAAACATGTTAGATATCTGGAGTTTTCAAAAATTTCTATTAAAATGATATTCGGGGGTGGATGTGGCCAAATAGTTGGGGGTCCATCTCCTATATGGAGGGACCTGGGTTCGATCCCTGGGACCTCCTGTTAAAAAAAAATGATATTCCATTTATATAAAATATAAATGTAAATCTTATGTAGGACTGGGGAAGGATAGTGGGATTGAGAGGTGATTGCTAAGGGATGTGAAGTTTTTCTTTTTTGGAGTAATGAAATTATTCTAAAATTTTTTGTGGTGATGAATGCAGAACACTGTGATTATACTAAAAGCCATTAATTACACACTTTGGATAGACTGAATAGTTTCTGAATATATCTTAATAAAACTGCTTAATAAATAAATAAATGTGTAAGAATATCCAGAAATAGAAATTATGTACATCAGGGGAAGCATAGAGAGCTTGAGAGGTGGTGAATAATTTTCTTGTTGTTTGTTTTTTGTTATTATTATTATTGAAATAATGAAAATGCTATAATAATGACTGAAGTGATGAATGCACATCTATGTGATTATACTAAATACCATTGATTATACACTCTGAATGGATTTTATGCTTTATTAATATCTATCAATAAAATTGATTTGTTTACTAAAATTATATTTATGGAAGCTTCTTTAAAATAATTTAAAAATTTTACCCATTATTATTAAATTCTTTAAGAATTCAAACACTTTCTCTTTATGATTATTGAATCCTTTAAATATGTCCTAATATTAATTTGGTAATGCCTATCATATCTTTTATTTGGGAGTACATAGTAAATATATATATGAAACTTAGATAAAACTTTTTTAATTTGCAATATTTTGGTATATGAAAATGTAGAAGAAAATCACTAAACCAAAATTTATAGCTGTTTTAATCATAATATGAATCACTGGATTTAATCCAGATAGGAATGTTTGCATGCACATTACTATTCACATTATATATATATATATATATATATATATATATATATACACTCACACACATATTATATGTAAAGGATGGAATACCTGGCTCAAGTGTCTGTTCACATACACTTTTAATGATTTGGTTATATTATTGAAGACCAATATTTATAATTTAAAAATTACATTTGCTAATTCAAGTTCAATTATGTCAGTCTCCTCCATTTAAAAACAAAATTGAGATATTTAAAAGAAATTATTTATAAAGGGATTGCTTTATATATTTTAAGGTTCTACTCAGCTACCATCAGTGCATCTTTATGTTCATTGAAATGCATTGCTATTTTAAAGAGGGTTAAACATTGGTCAGAAAGTCTATCATCACATGCAGCTTTTAATCATTTAGCTGGGCAACAAACACATACTTTCAGACTCAAATTCTATTTTGTTTCTTTTTCATCACTGAGGACTCAGGTAGGTCATTGAACTTATGGCAAGAATTGTTATCAGGTTACTAATCACTTATAAAGAATAATAGAATGATTTTTTCTTATTCATCATATTTCATATTTCATTCCTTTCAAGTGTGCTTTTACCATATCTACATAAACACTTCTGACTTAACCTCCCTTCAGTTAATATTTATGACAACCACGCACCCCATAGCAATTTTAAAATTAGAAAAGAAAATCTGAGTTTTCACATTCAAGTCATTAATGCATTTTTTAATTAAATGAAATATTTCTAAAGCATTTCATACTGTTACAGTCACTCAAACTATGCAGTAACTTAAAATAGATGGTTATGGGTTCTCATTTTTTTTGTCTTATTTATTTTTATTTGCCATATATAGGCTTCAGGCTAATATCTGCCTTCTCTGACACTTAATTTGAGAATATCTTTTTCTCTATCTTTATACTTTTTATAAATTCCATGAAAATCTTTTCTTCTGACATTGACAATTCTTATTATAGAAACTTTATTTTTCCCAGAGGAATGTTATAATGGGGATTCCTTTTCTTTCCATCATTATTTCTACTCCAAATGTTTTTTCCTCTTATTGATGGGATCCATGCAAATATATTAAAACTGGAAGCTTGAACAACATTGCAAATTTAAATATTTTTCACAATATTTGCAGAAAATTGACTCCAATCTTAAAAGGGGGAACACATAAAACATAAAAATATCTATATTAAATGACAAGGAAAATCCTGCCTCTACCCAGTACTATCTAAGAGATAACAAATGAAACTTTGGATTTTGGCACAGGAAACTTGACTCTTAATTTGTTTAACTATAGGACTATGCAGAAAAATACTTATTTTCTTCTAATTTTCATTTTTTTCCTGTCTTTTACTATTTTTTAAAGGAGTTACTAAGGAATGAACCCAGGCCTTATCCAGGGGAAGCAGATGCTCAACCACTTAAGCTACATCTGCTCCCCACATTTTGAATCCCTTAAAGAACATGAAATTAAGAAAATAAAACACTTTCCCAAATTCAGAAGTACAGTAAGTGCCAGTTTGCAAATTTAAACCCAAATCTAAGTGACTGATATTCCATGCCATTTTCACTAAAGATTTGCATAGTAATTCATTTTGTTTTGAATGTCTGTGATTTTATATTGCAATATATTTATATGCATCTCAATACTATCTGAGTGTATATTATATTGCACAACAACTATAAAGAAGAAGAATGCAATTTCCATGATTCTCCATTTTTTAAATGCAAAATCAAGGAATTTTTATTTTTAAAGTTTTGTTTCCTTATCCTTTAAGGTCTAGATAAATTTGGCTTAAGCAGCATATCCCTCTCTGGAACTTCACAGATGCCAACTCCTGAAGTCTGCAATGCCATATGTCTCTGAGCAAAGTAGAAGTTTATATCATAACATCAGGCCTCCTTATTCTGTGGTGTAATATAACAACACCACAAAAAATTCCAAACTTACCTACTTCTTCTATATCCCCAAACCTTATGCCATTTTACTGGCTCCTTTTTCTTCCTCCTCTTATCCTTTTCCATCTGTCGTTTTCTTTCTACATTGCTATCAAGAACTATAAAACATTATTTCCTTCTCTGAAATAGAGTTTTATTACTCTCTGTAACTTGAGGTCTTTTGAAAATTATTACCCCATCTGTCACCTTCTATTCCAAGCTGCTGTCCCAAATAGCTTTTATCTCTTTACTGTTTATCAAGGCAATTTTATAAGCAATAAGGATTATCTGGAAAGAGTAGCTTTGTTCACACAGCAGTTGTCATAATAAACTCTACCTCATTTCACAAGATATACATGAACTTGTGTTAACTAAAATGTAAATATCTAAAGCCCTATTTCTTCAGAAGCAATTCTAAACACAGGAGCAGTGACATAGTTGGATATTGGTTATGAATTCCAAAAACAGATATTGGATTATGTTTGTAAATTGGTTTGTTCCTTTGGGCATTTTAGATTATATTCAATTCAGGGGTTTCATTTTGATTAAATAATGGCTGAGGCTTTGATTGGCAATGACAGTAGGACCAAGGGGGTGGGGACTCACAAAGAAACTGCACCACATGGAAGAGAGTTTGGAGTTTTGATCCTGGAGCCTAGGAAGTAAATGTATAGAGAAGCAGATATGTGAGGAAGGAGAGAAGGCTCAATTGGACACAGAAGAGGCCCAGGGAAGAGAGATGAGCCATTTGCCTGATAGTCTACAACTGGCCTTGTGGAGAGAGCAGAGGAGCTAAGCCTGGAGAGAAATGAGCCCTGGGAAGAGAAGAACCCAGGAAGCAACCAGATGTTTCTTACTAAAGAAAATGTATTTATTAAGCGGCAGGAGATACCGATTATACAGATTATAGCAATTACAATAATGTTACTATAATATTAGTGGATAAGAGAAGGCAGTAAAAATTGGTGTTTATGTAGTAAAATTAATAGCTCTCATATCCCTAATTGAATGAAGACCTTAAATATCAAAATGAGATATTTACCAACACACTCATTTAAACATACATGAAATTTACTTTATGAAGATGTATGCCTTTTTAAGGACCTAGATCAACCTTCTTAGAAGGTATCCTTAAGAAGGATAGTTGAAGAAGAATTGTGAATGAAGACTGATGATGATTATGGGATAAAATATTGAAGCAGGATAAACTCAATTTAGTTATGAGAATAAAAGAAAGAAACAAATTATGGGTAACACACATATTCATAATTTGTATTCCTTCTGAATCTTTAAAAATACTTTAGGGCATATTTAAAAATCTATCTTCACCTCAGACATAAAACTTGGAGGAAGCCACTGTGGAAAATATTGAATATTGAAATAATTTTGGGAAGATTAAAGTGTGTATCCAACAAATAATACACTTATGTCAATCTGTCTGAGAGGGGGTTAAACAAAATAAACAGGAATGTAGGGAAATTGCATATAAAAGAATGTTTCTCGATAGGGAAATCAAAAGTACCCCAATAGTTTATAAAGACCCAATGGCATCATTTCCTTGGTCCCAGATGCTTTGGGAATAAAAATAAATCATATTCAAGCTGCCAAGGTTGTGTCTCAAAGGGTAGAGACACTCATAAATTCCTCTGATTTCAGTGAGGTTAACAATCACATGGAAGGGCAGTAACACGTTCCTCATTTGAAGTGAGGAGAGGGACCCATTTCATGTTAGCACCTATGAGCTAATCTTGACTCATGGTTTCAATAATTTAAGTTATTGAAATGATAACAGTACCAGTGTCAGACTCAGCACATTATACCATACATATTGATATTCTCATTTCATAAAGATGTTTTCTAGAGGATCTTGGTATTTTTAACAATATTGTTATGCTCTTTGAAGAAAGCAAAGGATTTGTTTCTATTTTTATGATTTCTATATTAATATTGGAAATCCAAATAATGAAAATTCTTAAGGGGAAAGGAGTAAGCACTCTTTGAAAGCTTCATCTAGAATGTGGTCTTAGCAAAGTTTGGGATGGCTAGGTCAGTGTTTTTGATGCTGAGTTAGGGTTTATGTTTCAGGTATGACAGTTTTTGAAGAGAGTTTCCAGTTATTCAGTAATGTGATATAAGCATTATCATTGTTTCTTATTAATTGCATCTACAGAGATTCATTTGTACGATGGATATCTGTGCTCTCCTTTTACCAACTTGGTACAAGAGATGGAGATGGTCAGAGTTTAAATTCCCTCTTGAGCAGAACCTTTGACAAGGGCGTGGACATATGATGCTTAATTGTTAAGTGATTCCTAGAAGCATAAGTGAGGGAATGGACAATATGAGACAGGGAAGGGCGAAAAGCTAACACAATGTTAACAATAGAGAAAAAAATTACTGCTGTAAGTAAGTGAAGCTCATTTCTTTGGAAATGCTTTGGCATGACCTGCAGAAATCTTCTTTGAATTATCCCAAGGAAGGTCAGAGGAGCTGAAGCTTGGACACAGATTCAAGCGTCATCAGAGTTCACCCAGTGTAACATGGAGTGGGGAGAAAGATGTTTCTGCAACAAGGATATTTGTGATAGTAAATTGATGGCAAAATCAAAATAAAATATGAAATATTTTGGCTTAGGCTTATATATTCATCAAAGCACCTTGGACCCTTCTATCTGTATATTAAATTTGCAGGTTTTTCGATAGGGAAAGTAAGGTTCAAGGGTTGGAATTATCTCTGCATATATTTTAGTGAGGGCCAACCTGAGTTTAAAATCTGCATAATTAAAGGAACAGGGAGGGTCAGTCTTTAAATGAATTATGTCAGCTGTGTATAATCTTCTTACAGTATTGGTGAACCTGCCACAATTTAAACATTCCATAATTCGAACCTTGGGTATTATCTTTCACTTCACATAATATGCCTAAAAGCATTAATGAAAGTGTTCATCCTAATCAGCAATCCATGTTATAAATTTTACATATCACAAGTAAAGAGGGAAAAAAATACTTGAGAATGAAAAAAGGATGAAACCTTCCCATACCTCTGCACAAGCCCCTGATATATAGCACAGCTACAATACAAGCAGTATAGCTGAGCCCATAGGATTTTGTCCATGTATTTTAGATTCTGGCATAATGGGATATAAATATAGTGAAGGAACCCAGATCAAAAGGAAAAAATCTTCAAAGATCATCACAAGTTGCAAAGTTGTGATTTGATATTCTTCCCAAAATTTAAAATACTATGTGTACATATTCTCTGATGTAAATTCACTGAAACACTCCAAGTCCTGATATATTTTTAGAGTCATTCAAGATTCTTCCTTCCTTTCTTCATTTCTAATTCTTTTGTTCCCTCTCTCCTTTAAATGGGAAAAGGATAATCTTAATCAGATCATCCTATTCATCTCAGTTAAGACTTTTTGCATATGAAATAACTATAATCAGCAAATTCATAGACACAGGAAGTAGATTAGAGGTTACCTTTTAAAGTTGATATTGATGATATATTAATGTTCTTCAGTATTCTATATCTCTACATTTATTAAATAGTAGGTCATTAATATCATTTATATCTTTTTAAAAAAAGGGCTTATGCTGACCTCCTGGGATGAGTTGCAGAGTAGTCCTCATTTTGTATAATCAATCCGGAAGTGTTTGCATTTGTCTTAGATTATGCTATAAATGTATAATCAGAAAATTAAACCCATATTTCCAGAAATATCATTGCTTTGTCAAAGCTAATGAGAGAATTTCTTCTAATGTTCCTTTCTCAAAATGAATAAAACATAGATGCAAGACTTATTCAGCATATAAAAAAATCAGAATGGTACATTTAGAAAACTTATTTAAATCTCTTAAAAACACACATAGATAACACATTTTATAAAGTTTCTAATTTAGTTTGAACGGCTGTGAAGGCATGAATTAATAATACAAATGTGTATTAAAATATTTTGTTGATAACAAATATTTCTGTTACCAAAAAATCCCTTTCTCTTTTACTCTACCCTACATTTTCTCTACTATTCTCTCTCTCCCTCTTTCAGTACCTCACCATTGTCTGTTCATTTCTCCTTTACTTTTGAAAGTGATCTTTCTTGCATACAAAATCCTTGGTTTGTGGTTTTTTAAAAAATTGTATTCCTTCTTTCAAAACTTTAAATATTTCACTTCAATCTCATCTTGAATGGCTTCTAAGGGGAACTGTGATATAATTCTTAACCATGTTCCTCTATATTTAAGTTGATTTCTAACTTTACCTTTTTTTTTTTTCAAAACTTTATCTTTGTCTTTGATGTCTACAGTTTGAATATGATATGCCTAGAGTAGTTTTTGTTTGTTGTTTTTTGATTGGTTGATTGATTGATTGATTTTATATCTATAATGTTTTGGCTTCTCTGAGTTTCCTGTGTCAATAATTTTGTGCAATACTTATTCATTTGTACTTCAAATGTTTCTTCTGTTCCTATCTCTCTTTCTCCTTCTGGACATCCATATTACACATGTTATACCTTACCCACAGTTCTTGGGTAGTCTCTTGCATTTGTTAATTCTTTTTTTTCTTTTTTCCCTTCAGTTTGGAAAGTTTCTGTTGATATATATTCAAGCTCACTGATCCTCTTCTTGACTTTGCTTAGTCTTCTGATGATCCAATTAAAAACATCTTTTATTTATGTTAAAGTGTATGAGAACTACCATTGCTTCATTATTCTTTGTAGAGTCTACAGTCCTCTCCTTACATTATCCACCTGCATTTGTATATTGTCCATTTTTTCTGTGAGTTCTTAATATAGTAATCTTGGTCACTTTAAATTCTTTGCCTGATAATTCCAACATCTTTATCATATCTGCATGTGGTTCAAATGCTTCCCCTGATCTTTAGACAGAGTTTTGCCTTTTAGTTGGCTTTGTGATTTATTTTGAAAGGCAGGCATAAGGTGTCAGTTAGAATAAACTGAGTGTTCTGGTGTCTTCTTGTATCCTTGTTTTTCCCCCCTCTATTTTCATTGGGTTTCCTTACAGACTTCTTCTTAAATTGGGCCAGCATTTTGCAATTATTTATGTTTGTTACCTACTCCATGACCCATGGGCTACAGAAAGAATATTTTTTAGCAGGCATGAAAACAGCCTTCATCTTGTTGTACATGTCCATAAGAGCTCTTGGGTGAACAGGTGCATTGTCAATGAGGAGTGATATTTTGAAAGGGATGTTTGTTGTGTTCTTTTTTTTTTTTTTCCTTTTTCTTTCCCTAGCAGTAGATATCAAGAGCGGGTTTAAATTATTTATTAAATCATGTTGTAAACAGATATGTTGTCACTCAGACTTTGTTTTTCCATTTATAGAGCACAGACAAGGTATATTTAGCATAATCCTTAATGGTCTTAGAATTTTTGTAAAGTTAAATGAGCATTGGCTTCAATTTAAAGTCACCAAATGCATTAGCCTCTAGCAATGGAGATAGTCTGTCCTTTGAAGATATGAATCTAGACATTGACTACTCTTTTCTAGCTAGGAAAGTTCTTTTTGGCCTCTTCTTCCAATATAAGTATTGGAAGTATTGTCTACATCGAAAACATATTGTTTAGTTTAACCTCCTCCATCAAATATTTTTAGTATTTAATATATTTTTATTACAGAAGTTGTGAACTTACAAAACAATTATGCAAATATGTAGAATTCCCATACAACACCCATAGGGTGGATAGGGGGAAAATATACCAAATATAAGATAAGCACTAAAGACAGTAGTAATATTTTGATGATATTCTTTCATAATTTGTAGCACATATTTCATAACACTGTGGGTTGTGGTGGTGGGATGATGTGTGGGACCCTTGTATGATGTTGTGCATGTTTGCTTTGTAAGTTCACAACTTTTACTATACACTTATTTTTTGTGTATGCTTATGTTTGAATGATATATTTCAATAATATTTGTTAAAAAAGGAAAAAAAAAATTTTTAGTATGATCTTCTGGATAACTTGCCATAGCTTCTAAAAGAGCACTTGCTGCTTCACCCTGCTCTTTTATGTTACGGAGATGCCTTCTTTCCTTACATATCATGAACTTCTTCTAACTTCAAGCCTTACTTCTTTAGCTTTCTCACCTCTTCTAATCTTCATAGAATTGAAGATACATAAAGCCTGGATTAGATTTTTGGCCTAAGGGACAATTTGGATTGTTTGATCTTCTATCCAGAGCACTAAAACTTTCTCTATATCAGCAATAAAGCTGTTTTACTTTCTTGTCATTCATGTGTTCGTTGGAGTAGCTCACTTAATTTCTTTTAAGAAGTTCTCCTTTGCATTCACTACTTGGCTTACTGTTTGGCACCTAGCTTTTAGCCTGTCTTGGCTTTCCACTGCCTTCTTCACTATGCTTACTCATCCCTCTCTTTTGATTTAAAGTGAGACTTGAGAATCTTCCCTTCACTTGAACACTTAGAGGCCATTGTAAGGTTATTAATTGGCCTAATTCCAATATTATTGTATCTTGGGTGCTAGGGAAGTCTTTGGAGAGAGAAAGATACAGGGGAACAACCAGTAGGTAGAGGAGTTAGAATGTACACATTTTATTTGGAATTTGCAGTTTTACATGTGTGCAGTTCCTGGCGTCATGTCAATTCATATAATCTATTTACAGTAGCAATATCAAAGATCACTGATCACAAATCACCATAGCACATAATCATAATGAAAATTTTGAAATGTTGTGAGAATTATCAAAATGTCACACAGAGACTCGAAGCAAGCATATGTTGGAAAACAACATTGATAGGCATGCTCAGTGCAGTTTTGTCACAAACCTTCAATTTGTAAAAATAAAGCTTTCAATTTGTGAAACTATTTGCAATAAAACAGCATGCCTGCCAGGCCCCCACTTGGCTCAGAGAGGTGCACCAAAAAGATAATGATGCGACCAGATAGAAACATAAACAAAAACAAAAACAAAAACACAGCATGCCTGAATAGGGAAATGTTTTCACATGTGTAAAGGTGTATTAAAAGATGCATGGATTTATATACCATATAAATATAATTTTATTTTGTTTTTCTGTGTTTGTGAAAGTCCAGTGATCATTCATAAAGATCAAGGATTATATCGTATTCATATTTATCATATTTATATCTCTCTTTGGTTTTGGGGAAGCCATTTCCAAATTGTTATTAAAAAAATGTTAGTTTAGTTGAAATTTATATTTCTAGCATTATTTTTCACAACATTTCTTAGGTATAAATTGAGTATGGCATAATAATTTAACATAATAATTTAGTCCTAACTCCTATCACACTAAGGATATGATTATAATGTTTAATAATATCCTTTTAATATTTGGGGAATTTTAGTCGTATCCTTTCTTTTATTCCTTATATTGGCTTTTTTTTTCCTTTTCTTTAGAGAATGGTTGCACTAGGAATTATTACCCTTCATCCTTCCCATTCTTTGTAATACTTTTGTGATAAACTTTACTTTTATATATGACTCAAACCTCACAATGCATCAATGAAGTTTTCCTTGGACAATTATTTTAAAGGAATTGATTTGATAAAAATCCAATATTTGATATATTTACTTTCCATTTTCCATTTTTCCATTATTATTTCATTGAGTACACCCAGGGTTCTTTCTGTTATTATACTCCTGCTACCTAGAAAATATTTGAAGTAAAACTCTGCTGGCTATAGATTATTTCTGAATGTGTATGTGTGTTACTTTGCCTGGCAAATTCTTTTTTGGTTTTTATATTTGAAAGATATTTAAGTTGGTATTGAATCCTGCAATGAGCTTTATCTTTAAATATTTGAAACATGTCTCTCTGTTTTGTTCTGGCTTACATCATATTTGATGATGCCTGTTATAATTTTCATGGGTTTTTATTTTCCTGTATGTGATATGTACTATTCTCTGGCTTCCTGTACAATTATCTACTTATCTTTGTTGTGAGATAAGTTTGTTTTATCTTCAGCTGTGAGACAAAAGAGTCCAGATGTGTTTTGTAGGTTTGTTGGTTTTTTATTTGTATTTCATCTTCCTGGGGTCTTTTAACTTTCATGAACCTGAGGTGTGATGTCTTTCCTTATTTTCAGAAAAGCTTTGGTCATTATCTCTTTAAATATTTCTTCTTATGCCTTTCTACTCTTGTTGTAGTACACTATGTAATATAAGTAAATATAAAGCTGCATATAAATGCTAACAATTGCTACTATTACTCATTCCATGACTCACCATATATTGAAAAATATTATATGAACAAACTATATGTTATGTTATGCCCTGGGGGCAAAATTTTGTGGACAAAGAGACACAGTTCCTGTCTTTATGCATATGCCAAGGTCAGTAAAGTGTTAGATCTAGATATTAATCAAATATTCAAAACCAAAAATTTTAAATGTTGATTTTGACAAATGATTCAAAAATAAAGTTGCATTGGGGAGGGAAATCAGCAAATTCATGGCTGAGGAAAAGGTAGCTTAGTTGAAATATTAAAAATTAACAAGTTATTAACATCAATATAGCTCATTCCTGTGGACTTTAAGAGAGGAAATCATGGTAAACTGCTAGTTTTCACCATTTGAATTCTACTTTTAGGGAAAAAAAATGATAGGGCATGATAGTTGAATTTCGTGCATGTTAACTTGGTATATATTTTGTCTTATATTTTGAATAAGTTATAAGCCAGATATTATTAGGTATAAGCGAGCACATCTTTGTGTCTAGTACTCTCCTCTTCCTTTCCCACGGGAAGATTATTTGGTTAATTTGGAAGAAAAATGAAACTGACAAAATATGGGAACAAGTTGATTGAAACTTTACCTTAAAAATTTGAAAACCTTATATGAATGTACAAAGCCCTTAGAAATGAGCCTGGAATGCTGCACATTTTGTAACTTTTGTAACTGTTGGATATTTAGAAATACATTTGAAATAGTATTTTCTTTATTCCATAAATATCATCTCAAAGCTAATGATCATGAAAGTAAATTTTAAGATGCCCTGGCTTCAAGGAGTTTAATGTCTTTTAAAAAAACAAACATGTTGCTCATGTTATAGTCAGTGTTGTGTCTTTGAAAAATATATCTGTTGCTGTTTTAGAAAAAAATTGAGTATATATTTAAACCATACTGCTATAAAACTTGTGCCTGTTCCAATAAAGATATATAAGTCCTCCTTGCATAACTGATTAGAAACTGAGTTCCTGAAAATTATTGGATTGGGTAACAACTCACACTTAAGAATTAACTTTGTTTACTTTGTTTAGATGGGATTGTTCTGGTGAAGTCATAGGAAAAGCATCCCTGCTGGGAAAATATTAACTTTCACTGAGAGAAAAGTAAATTTCCACTCTTGAGGAATCTTCAAATAAACATAACTTAGAACAGAAATTGTAAAAGCAAAAAATTAGGATAATTATATGTGTGGGGAGTTATAGGGAAATTCTCTATAGTCTCTGTGACATTTTTCAATAAATGTAAATCTATCTTCTACAAAATAAAGAGTAATATTACCAAAATGTTTTAAGCAGAATAAATAAAGCAGAAGCAAATGTAAGTTGAGTTGATGTTAGATCATTTCTCTGGGATGTGTTCACTTAGTGTAAATTTGGGAATGATAATAGATGCATGGCCATTTCTCATAGGTAGAGGATAAAGGCAGCAGTAGGAACTGACAGAGGATACAATATCACAGATATCATGGACCATCTGTACATAGTAGCAAGTTTTAAATGATTCTTTATGGTAAGGGTTCTTTAAAGGGGTGTGTGAGTTTGAAATGAAACTTAAAAAAAATCATGCTTGTGGGGATGTGTTGGTGCAAGTGTGATATATTTAATAAATAATACACAGTATATTGTGGACTTAGTAAAGGGTCCATGTTTTTTACCTGACTGGCAAAGGGGTCCATAGAACAAAGAAGATCAAGAACCCCTATGGTATGCTATATTTTTATTATTCCAGAGCATTTATTACACATGCAATATATAGTACCATATTATCTCAATATATTTCTGGGAGTTTCAGAATGGAATTGAATCAATTACATGATTAGATAGTGGACAGGAAATAATGGAATAAAATTATAAGGTGTTGTTGATTCAAAAGACAAGCACAGATGATGAATCTGAGAGTGTGAGTACAAGTATATAACTTTTGGAAGGTATTTCCTCAGGGATTCCAGAAGAGCAATTGACTTCATAATGGAAACTGAACTTACAATATAAAATATGAGGTTCTATTGAGCCAAAATGATCTTTAATTGTAATAGTGACAGTCAAATTAAACAAAGACTAGTAATACAAATATAAATTTAATACTGATAATTAATATGGCTTAGTTTGAACATAGTCATAGATATAGCGGATGCAATTGATCTACATTTGTATAATGTCTCATTTAGGAGACTAATGTTTTCTTTGAAAATAGTCTTTGATATGTAAACAGCATGAACTAAAAACAAGACATTTTTCCCCTTAGTTTATGACCACAAAGTTATAGACTGACCCAAAACATTCTTTTTCACTTTTACACAATTTTAAAAATGCACTTTACTTATGAACCAATTTCCCTCTAACAATTTTTTTCATTGCCTTTTAATCATTCTTGTTCATCAAAATGGTAGATGATGAGATTCAGCAAGAAATCACAATAGTGTAAAATATCGGCGTTGTCATATTATCTTCCAAAGAATAGCTGGATCTTGCCCTCACCTACATGAAGAGAATTCTTCATGGTAAATTGACACTCCAGTTCAGTGAGAGCCACAGATGGAAAAAAATATTTCTCCTCCCTTTGTCTGAAAACATCTTCAGAATGGTCAACAGAATGAAAGCACAGTAGGTCAGGAATATCAGTAGATTACTTATCTCTGAGACCACGAAGTAGAAGAGTAGAAGATTTTGATGTGAGGGTCAGAATAAGAAATAGCAACAAGTAGAGGGACGTCACAAAATATATGTCTAATTTCATTATATGTACAGAAGAATAGGCTAAAAGTGGCCACAGTGTGCATTTTAGCAGGCAAAATCCCACCAACACAGGAAGAAATTGGTGGCACATAACTGAATAACAAAGTGGATTGTATATTACTACATAACAACCATAAACGATTACAGCCAAGGGAGAACCTAATGTAGTCACAAAAGTAACAAAGAGAGGAAACTGTCTTGCACTTTCAAGAAGTAAAATGACTTCATTCACTGCCAGTAAATTGACCAGCATTTAAAGGGTGGAAACAGAAAACAGCAGACATCCAACATTGACAATACACTCAGGAAACATTATATGGGAATATGGAGCCAGGACTTCCCAAGGACCAATTCAACTAGTCCCAAATTTCCTTTCAGACTAAAAAGATAGATTGTTAGAAATAGGATAAATAGGGAGACTTTCAGCTCAATATTATTTATGTTATTTATGAAGCTCCTCCATATATACATGGTGACTTCAGTAACACTAGTCAACTGAATATTGCTATGGCCTCTAATTTGATGGCAGTCTTAACATTTCAATTTATATTTATAGTTCCTCAAGACAATATTTTGTGCAAAGAGAACCCACACAATTATATACTCATCTTTGTTTCTTGGAAGGGAAAATGATATCTTAGGCAATGATAAGGTAAGCAAGGGCAAAGAATTTTGGCCCAAATGAATGCACTTATCTGTATAAAATAAATTATTTCATATACATTTTGATAAATGTGTCATGTAAAAAAAATTTAAACCTGTCAATTTAGATGTTTCATTTTCCAGTTAATTTTGTATTAAAAGTTCTACCACTGGTTTTCAAATAGTACATCATATTAAAATTCACAACAATAATGAATACTGCAAATTTATATCCACAAATACTATAGTGGAAAGTGCACTCCTGAGTATGATTCCTATTTGCTTTGATGTGCAGGAAATGCCTTTCTTTAATGGCTTTCTCATTTCTAAAATGAGAGTTACCACATTCACATCAAAAGATTTTAATAAATTTAAATGAGAAATAATGTGAAAATTATTTAATTTAAAATGTTTCCAGATGACTTAAAAATGGGAATAGTTAAATTTACATATCCACTTGTCTCATAGGGGCTTCTTTTCATACGAAATCATTTTGTGCCCTTCCCTGACAATTATCCTATTCCAGTTGTCCTTCTGGAGTAATGATGAGAGAGCAGCAGAATGTGTTCTTGAGGAAGATGCATTTTATGTGCCATCCAAAAGAATACAACATCTGCTTTTTATTTTTATTTCCTGAAGTACATGTTGATAAATTGTCCATTTTTGTCCTTGGTAGTTTGTTGTACTGTTATTATTTTTGTTCAAATTTTAACTTAACAAAATATACTGTATTTTTTTAACTCACATGTACACTATCCCTGTAATGTCCTTGGGTGGATTTTCAAGACATACTTTTGTCAAGAAGAAATCGTGGCCATCTCATTAATCTAGTATAGTTGTTTATGTCATCTATAAAATAACTATCAATTAATGAGCACCAATAAAATTATTTCTAAAAGGTATGGCTGAAAGAATTAAATCATATCTGCCACAAGTAGTGTTTGCAGAAAACAGTATGCAATCAGATTGTTTCTCATTCAGTGGATTGTGAAGAAAGAATAGTGCATGAAAAAAATCCTATAAGGAATTGCAGACTGGTTACTGTTGTTTGTCCTTTAGTAAGCCATAGACCAAAACCTCTGACCCATTCTTAACGAATTAGCAGCTTTATTTTATTGGGTTTATAAGAGTGTAGAATTTGCTATACATTAGGCCATGCTCCCTGCAGTGGTTTACAATGATTTATCTCCATGACCTAATATACATTACTATTTTATCATATTGAAATGTTCATTTGTCAGGAATAGAATAAGCAAGGAGTTCTGGGAAGATGCTGTGTTGTATGGACTGGCAGGGCTCACCTCTCATCCAAAAGTAGCGAGAAATAAGGTAGAATCTGTTGAAACAACTCTTTTGGGGAGCTGTAGACCAGGGTGGTGCTGTTATTCATCTAGGAGGGAGTGGGACAGGAAGAAAGAGAAGCTGAAGGAAAAATTATGAGTGAATAGGCCCCATGGCAGGGAACGCTGCCCATCTCCCACCCTTGAGGCAATCAGCCTTGATACAGCACTTCGCTCACTGCCTCACACTGAGAGGGTAACAGTTCTTCCCTAGAAGAGGGAGACCAAGGCAGAGGGCCAAGTATGGCTCAGTGAATTTGGAGCATGTGACTTTGGAATCGTGTCCCAGAAAAGTTACCATTAAGTTATTACCAACTGTTGAGAGTTGGAAAAGATATGCTCTGTACCCCTTAGGGCTGTGAAGAGAGGTTCACCAAAAAGTACCCTCTAACTGGAGGGCACTACAAGGAACTTGAAGGGGAAAAAAGGGCTATTTGGCATTGTCCTTATCCTTATCCCCAGCATCCCTTGGACCTGGTCTACATACCATGAGTGAGTCTCTGGCTCTGTTTCGATTGCATAAACACATCCAATTTTTAAGAGCTAAAATAAGTTGAACCAAAAATCAAAGAAGGGCCATAACACAAATCCAATTAGCAATAAAAGTCTGGGCAAGAAAGAGAATCTAATCATCAGGGTAAACTCATCAATATAATTAAGTGCCTAGATAGCAGCAAAAAATTATAAACCATACTAAGAAACAGAATGATATGGACCAGTCAAATGAACAAATTAAACTTCAGATAAGACAGTAGATTTGGAAAAACTAATCAATGATTTTCTATAAGACTCATGTTAGAATGAGATACAAATAGGCTGAAATTAAAAGGCTGAAAAAAGCTATTTCAAAGAAACAGTAACAAAAAAGAGCAGGGCTGTTTTTCCTAATATCAGACAAAACAGACTTTAAATGCAAAACTGTTATAAGATATGCAGAAGGACATTATATAATAATGATAGGGTCTATCCCCCAGGAAGAAATAACAATCATAATTATCTATGCACCTAATTAGGTTGTCCCAAAATACATGAGGCAAACTGACAAAACTGAAGGGAGAAATAGATGTCTCTACAATAATAGTTGGAGATTTCGATACACCACTCACATCAATAGATGGAACAACCAAACAGAATCAACAAGGAAACAGATAACTTGAATCATTTGATGAATGAGCTAAAACTAAAAAATATTTACAGAATATTATACCCCAAATCATCAGGACATACATTCTTCTCAAGTGCTCATAGATCTTTCTCTAAGATAGGCCACCAGTTGGGTAACAAAACAAGTCTTAATAAATTTAAAAAGACTGAAATTAAACGAAGTATCTTTTCTGATCATAATGGACGGAAGCTGGAAATAAATAATTGTCAGGTGTATTAGTCAGCCAAAGGGGTGCTGATGCAAAAATACCAGAAATCTGATGGTCTTTATAAAGGATATTTCTTTGGGATAGAAGCTTGCAGTTACCAGGCCATAAAGCAAAAGTTTATTCCTTCACCAAGTCTGTTGCCACATGTTGGAGGAGCAAGACAGCTGCTGACATTTGCCAGGGTTTGGCTTCTCGGGTTCCTCTCTTCCCAGGGCTCCATTTCTCTCCGGTCTCAGCTCCTTTGTTTCCTCCACAAGGTCAGCTGTGAACTGTCAGGTGAATGGCTCGTCTCTTCTCCCGGGGCCTTCTCTCGTTCCTCATAAGAACTCCAACATAAAAATTACTCCAACTCTGTCCTTTGCCATGTCTTTGTATATTTGAGAAACCCCCACACCAAGGAGTGGGGCTCAATGCCCTACAGATGTGGCCCAGTCAACACCCCTATCATAAATTAATCATGCCCAGATGAACAGACCAGTTTATAAGCAAAATCCAATATCTATTTTTGGAATTCATAACCATAATCAAACTGCCAAACTGCTACAGCAGGAAAGGGGAAAATTCACAAATATATGGAGGCTAAATGGCACATTCTTAAACAATCAGTGGGTCAAAGAAAAATTCATAAGAGATATCAACAAATATCTCGAGATAAATGAAAACAAGAACACAACATTTAAAAACTCATGAGATGCAGATAGGCAGTGCGGAGAGGGATATTTGTAGCCCTTATACACCTGCATTAGAAAGGAAGAAAGCGCTAAAAACAGAGACCTAATAAAATACCCAGAGGAACTAGATAGAGCAGACTTCACAAATCAACTGCAAGTAAAGAAATTGAATCTGTTATCAAATGTCTCACAACAAAGAAAAGCCATAAAACTTCACATTTGAATTTCTCTAAAAGAATCAATACCAATCTGGCTTAAACTCTTCCAAAAAATTGAAAAGAAGGTAAAATTATCCAACACATTTTATGAGGCCAAAATCACCCTAATACCAAAACTGGGTTATAATACTACAAGAACAGTAAATTACAGACCAATCTCTCTAAGGTATATAGATACAAAAATTCTCAATGAAATACTTGCAAATCAAATCCAACAGCAAAGTAAAAGAATTTTACACCATGATCACATGGATTTTATTCCTGGTATGCAAAGGTAGTTCAGCATAATAAAATCAATTAACATAATACACCATTTTAACAAACTGAAGGGAAAAAAACCACATGATCATCTCAAATGATACAGAAAAGCCATTTGACAATACCCAAGGTCCTTTCTTGATAAAAAACATTTCAAAATAGAGGTATAGAAGGAAAGTTCCTCAATATAATAAATGGAATATATGAAAATCCCACAGCCAACATCATACTCAATGGGCACAAAGGGCAATGGTTGAAAGTTTTTCCTCTAAGATCAGGAACAAGACAAGAATGCCCACTGTCAGACATTTCTTAGGCAAGAAAAATAAATAAATAAAAGGCACCCAAGTTGGAAAAAAGGAAGTAAAAGTATCACTTTTCACAGAGGATATGATCTTATATATAGAAAATCCAGAAATATCTACAACAAAGCTATTAGAGGGGAGCAGCTTCCCACATGGGAGGTCCTGGGTTCATTCTCCAGTGCCTCCTAAAAAAAAAAAAAAAAAAAAGGAAACCAGCAAATAAATTAAAAAACCAACTCAAGGAAATGAATGTAATTCAGTGGTTGAGTGCTGACCTTTACATATGAGGTCCTGGGTTGAATCCCAGGCCCCGGAACCTCACAAACAAAGCTATAAGAACTTATAAATGAGCTCAGCAAAATGGCAGGACACAAGATCAATGTGCAAAAATCAGTAGCATCTCTATGAGCAAGGTGAGGAGGAAATCAAGAAAAAAAAATCCATTTACAATAGCAACAACAGGACTCACTCTCTAAGAATTAATTTAACCAGGAATGTAAAGGATCCATATTCAGAAAACTACAAAACTTTGCTAAAAGAAATCAAAGAAGACCTAAACCAATGGAAGAGTATTCTGAGCTCACGGACTGGAAAACTAAATATCATGAAGATGTCAATTCTACCCAAAATAGATTTACAGATTCAATACAATTCCAAAAAATTTTCCAGCTACCTACTTTACAGAAATAGAAAAGTCAATTACTAAATTTATCTGGAAGGGAAAACAGTTCCTGAATAGCTAAAAAACAACCTAAAAAATGAGAGTGACCATGAGCTAACTCATCATATTTAGATCATTAGAGTGGCACCAAACAATATTTGTCCTTTTGGGTCTGACTCAGTTCACTCAACATAATGTTGTCATTTGCATTTGAGTTCAATTTTTTCTTAAAGCTGATTAGTATTCCATTGAATGTATAAATCACGTTTTGTTTATCCACTCATAGGTTGATGGACATTTAGGTTGATTCCATATTTTAGCAATTGTAAATAATGCTGCAATGAACTTCAGGGTGCAAATGTCAGTTTGGGTGCATCTTTTCCATTTTTCTGAATATATTACCAGTAACATGATTGCTGGATCATATTATAGTTCTATATTGGTTTCTTGAGGAACTGCCAAATTGCCTTCCACAAAGGCTGCATCCTTCTACATTACCACCGACATTGAAGGAGTCTTCCTATTTCTCCAAATCCTCTTGAGCACTTGTAGATTTCTGTTTTATTTTAATAATGACCTTTCTATAATGTGTGAAATGATATCACATTGTAGTTCTGATCTGCATTTCTCTAGTAGCTACTAATGTTCAACATTTTAAATTGTGCTTTATAGCAATTTAGAATTCCACTTCGGAGAAATGTCTGTTCATGTCTTTTGCCCATTTTTAATTGATTTGCTTGTCTTTTTATTGTTGGGTTGTATGATCTCTTTATATAACATGTACATCAAATCCTTATTGGATATGTGGTTTCTTCCATTGAATAAACTGCCTTTTCACCTTAAAACAAAACAAAACAAAACAAAACAAAAAGGAGAGTGAAGTCAGAGGACTCATGCTTCCTGATCTTGAAGTGTATTATAAAACTACAGTGGCCAAAACAGCATGGTATTGGCATAAAGGTAGATACATTGATCAATGGATTCAAACTGAGAGTTCACAAATAGACCCTTATGTCAATGCTCAATTGACTTTTGATAAGGCTGCCAGGTGCATTCAGCAGGGTCAGCACACTCTCTTCAACAAATGGTGTTGGAGAACTGGGTTTCCATATTCAAAAGAATGAAAGAAGACCTCTATTTCACACTTTATACAAGAATTAATTCAAAATGGATCAAAGACTTAATGTAAGAGGTAGGACCATAAAAATCCCAGTTGAAAATATAGAAGAACATCTTCATGACTTTGAAGTAGGCAGAGTATTCTTAGACTTTACACCCAAATATGAGCAATGAAAAAAAAATAGATAAATTGGACCTCCTCAAAATTAAATATTTCCTTCTAAGCATTTAATCAAAAAGCTGAAAAGGCAGCATAATAAATGAGAGAATATCATTGGAAACCACATATCTGATAAGAATTTAATAAATAGAATATGTATAAAAAAACCCTAAAAACTCAATAATAAAGAGACAAAGGAAACTATTAAGAAATGGGCAAAATATTTGAATAGACATTTTTTTCCTAAGAGGAAATACAAATCACACACAAAAAATCACATAATGTTGATGTTCAGGAACTAGGTCCGTGAAAATGGTGCCATGGATGAGAAAGAAACAAGAGATAGCCAGGGTCAGGGGACCCTCCATCCAAGGGGAGAAGGGCCCTGCTGCATAAAACATTGTGGCTTTTATTTAGCTTTAGAACAAAGAAAATACGTGTGCGCATGCGCAAAGGTAATAGATATGTTAATGGCTCAGTTATCTTTACATTCCTGCATGTAACAGACCTTGTTAGTCATTACCAGATACAGTCCTTGAAGCACAGAATGCTTCTCCACCAGGCTTATACCAGATCTTATCTTAGTGTTTTGAGACTAGATACACCTGTCCCATACATACCAAGGCAGTCTGCTTTCTGTCACGAGTCTTGGCCTTTAATTGAACTCCTTCATTTCCCCTTTTTTATTAATTAATTTTTTAAGTGAAGATCATAGGAACCATTATATAAGCTGATACAAGGTGACCTTCTGTCACACTTGTCTTCCTCCATAGGCTCTTGTGACTGTGCCTGTCTTAGGTTGTCCTCCTCTGAGAATCTTACCTATCATTGGCCACCAGTCAAGCTTTGGAGCTCTTACACAGAAGGTGATCTCATTTATATTTTATACTTCTTCAGGTTCCTTATGTGTATGTTTTTATGTAGATAATTAGTAGTAAAATCATGGGGTTATTAGTATACTACTTTCTACCACAAATAACGTAAAATTGGTTTTTCATGGCTAAGTTTCTTAACATAAATGCATTTATCTGATTTAATTTTTCATTACCTTGGCCCCAAATCTTTACCTCTCCTTTTTCCCATTTATTGGTTGTTTCATTTTTCCAATATATCAGTTGTCTGCATTTTTCGTTTTCATTCTTTTTATTAACCTCCCATTGTTTTTCTGCTGCTGTGGTATTAGACATTTGTTGTCTATTAAGAAAATTTAAGGTAAGCAATGCTTTAGATAGTTTGTCTTTAGGAGATTCTCATCCATCTTCCCCTTTTTGTTCTTGTAACATTAATTTTAGTAAGTGATTTCTTTTTGCTACTATTGCTTGTCCTTGGAGGTTATATGTAATTCCTGTAACATGTTTAATGTTCCAGTCATTGCAAAATTTTTTGAAAGATTGACTAAGATAGGCAGGCCCATTATCAGTTTTTAGCTGTGCCAGTAGGCCCATTACAGCAAAACAATATAATAAGTGAGAGCATACATGTGAGGCCTTTTCACCAGCATGAGCAGTTGCCCAAATAAAATTAGGAAATGTGTCCATTGTCACATGTACATATTCAATGCAGCCAAAAGAGGGAACATGTGTAATATCCATTTGCCAAATTTCTTTAGGATGTTCTCCACAGGGATTTACTTCTGGAGAGAAAGATGGGGCATTTATGGGCCCATAAGTAGGACATTGTCTAATAATCTTTTTACTTTCTTTTACTATTAATTGGGGTATTTATGACGTAAGCCAGAATCATTAGTATGTGTATGTTTATGATAATCAGCAGCAATTTTGGTATGAGCAATAAGATAATGTACCAAATCATTTTGTGAAGCCATAGGGCTGGGAAGTTGAGAATGGGAATGAATATGAGTAATGTAAATTGGATTAGATCATTCATGAACAGTCTTTTGTAATTGTAGGAAAAGAACTTCTAATTTAGAAATTGGAGTTATTTGAGCTGTTTCTATATGACAAAGAATGTGACAGACATAAGCAGAATCAGACACAATATTTAAAGGCTCAATAACATTAGTTAGCAATTGAACAACAGCCATTAGTTCCCCTTTTTGGGCAGATGAATAAGCTGTTTTCCAAGATTTTGTACTTGGGCCTAAATTGCCTACATTTCCATTACTGCTGCCATCAGTATAGTAAGTAAGTGCAGAAGAGAGTGGTTGCTGTTTAACAACCTTGGGAAGAATCAATGAAGTACGTTTTAAAAAGAGTAAAAATTTTGAATTTAGGAAATGATTATCAATTGTTCCAAAAAAATTTGGTAAGACCACTTGCCAAGAGCTACTGAACTGCTAGAACTGAGAAAAGTCTGCTTTGTAAGGTCCTGATTTTATGAGTATCTCTAGCCATAAGCTCTCTCAGGCAAATATGTCATAAAAAATGGATCAGCAGATACCTTAGGAGACTCAGGCATAGGTTCAAAAGAAAATAAATCATCTTTTGGAGTGGACAGCATAACAACCACTGGAAAAGTTCCATAAACTCCCTTTTTCTTTTCTTCCCTTTTATTAGACATGAGTTTATCTGTTTTGGGCTGTTCATGAATTTTTTCATATATATTTTCATTAAAATCAACATCAGTTTGCTCTGCTATTGGTCCAGTGATAGCAGTATCCTGTTAATTATCTTCATTTTCATCTGATTGTAATGGTTCAAGAGCAACAGAAATAAGCCTACACAAAGACCATACATGTATGGGAATTAGCTCGCCCTTTTGAAAAGCCCTTTTTAAACTTTCATGACTAATTTTCATTGTTTCAGATTTAAAATATTCCACCCTTGTGGCTGAAACCAATAACAATGATTCTGTATAAGAGAAAAAAGTTCTTCAAAAGCAGACAATTTAATAGTTACACCGGTGCTTTTTAATAAAGTTTTTAACACTCTAGAGTACTCTTCAAAGTTCAACTGCTGATTCCTCATTTCCCTGATAACCCCAAGGATGTATCTTACCTTTTTTTGAAAACTACTCATCAGGAGATCCTTGGTCTGCTATGTACTGACTGAAAGAAAAGTTGCATTTTCAAGTCCTTGTTCGGGTACCAAATGTTGATGTTCAGGAACTAGGTCAGTAAAAACGGTGCTGTGGGTGAGAAAGAAACAAGAAATAGCCGGGGTCAGGGGACTCTCCATCCAAGGGGAGGAGAACCCCACTGCATAAAACATCGTGGCTTTTATTTAGCTTTAGAACAAAGAAAATAAGTGTGCGCGTGTACAAAGGTTATAGATACGTGACAGGTTACACGTTACTAAAGTCGGCAAATCTTTAGTGTTAATGGCTCAGTTCTCTTTACATTCCTGGACTAACCAACCTTGTTAATCATTATCTGACATATTCCAGATACACTCCTTGAAGCACAGAATGCTTCTCTACCAGGCTAGTACCAGATCTTATCTTAGTGTCTTGAGACTAGAGACACCTGTCCCATACATACCAAGGCAGCCTGCTTTCTGTCATGAGTCATGGCCTTTAATTGAACTCTTTCAACATGAAAATAAACTCAACATCATTAGCTGTTAGGGAAATGCAAATTAAAACTACACATAGATATCATTACACACCTACTAGATGGACACTATTAAAAAATGGGAAAAAAACATAAGCACTGGGGAGGTTGTGGAGAAATAGGAATACTTAATCACTGTTGGTGGGAATGTAAAATGGTACAGCAACTGTGGAAGACAGCTTGGCAGCACTTCAAGAAGCTAAGTATAGAATTGCCATATTATTCAACAATCCCATGTCTAGGTACATACTCAGAAGACATAAAGCAGAAGCACAGATAGGTATGAACATGTATGTCCATAGCAATATTATTCACAACTACCTAAAGATGGAAACAACCCAAGTGCCCATCAACAAAAGAATGGATAAACAAAATGTGTTATGTATATATATATGTGTGTATATATATATATATATATATATATAGAGAGAGAGAGAGAGAGAGAGAGAGAGAGAATAAAATGATCAAATCAGCTTAAAATCATTGGAATAACAAGTCTTGCTTTCCAAGGAGACCCCAATACATGCTGGTGAAACTGTTTTTAATACATAGCATAAATAGTTTATATGCATGGGTTTACAGAACAAAAAATTCTCATTTACTTATTAGAGAAACTAGAGTACAATATATAATTAAGTTAAATTCTCATTTCTGAGTAAATTCAATTTATACACATCTAATAAAATCACACAACAATCAAATTTTATAATAATTTCTAATTTCATTTGAATGGCTATAAATATACCAGTTAATACTATAAATATGTATTAATATATTTTTGCATTAAAGAAAATCTGTTACAAAAATTTCCTTTCTCTTCTTTCTACACTTACCTTTTCTATCCCATTCTCCCTCTTTCTCTTTGTTTCTATTTTTATTTGTAAGTCCAAGGTGTGTTGGTGTTTGTGAGTGTGTTACTAATCCTTCTGATTAAATTATAAATTAGTGTTCTGAATTCACAAAATTACAACACTTAGGAAGATCTCCAAAGCCTCACATTTGATATTCCGTTTCTTCATGATTTTGTCATTTTTTTGTACTTTCATTATCTCTTTGGATGAAAGTCCATTCAAAAGGTCAAAATTTATACTTTATTCACTCTAAACACAACATTTCATAATTTAGATGAAGTATAAGTAATATGGATCACTATAAAACTATGTGTTAGATTCTACAAGAAATATATTGAACTACAACATTACTATGGTTGATCATATTTACTAATGTAATATGGATTACATTACCATGATAATAAACTGAGCCTCAGAAAATTTAATTGCAAACCCATGTCATAGTTTATCATCTAAATTTATGTCTCAAATCTTAAGATTTCTTATATAGCATTAAAGCATATATATTTTATTTTCTACCATTTCATTTTATATAAGAGGTAAAAGAACTCTAGTCATTCAACAAATGTAAACAGATAGTACATTATTCCAAATTTATATTTTATTATTTAGGAAATCATCATATTGTTGTTTAGAATCAGATGGTAATTGGATCATTTTCCTCTTGGAGCTCTCCTGTGGGTTAAAACAACTGAATTGTACCTCTCTTTTCCTTTAATGCAATCCCTTTTCTGTATAGTTGAACTTTTGTAAGTTCTTTATCTGACTGATCCTTTCTCATTTCTGTTCCTGCATATTCTTCAAATACTTTCTTTGTGGTTATCCTGGTGTTTATATTACAGAACCTATATCTATAACCTACTACTATCAAAAAATACCAATTTATTTCAATAGCATGCATGTTCTCTGCTCCCACATCCATCTGTTTCTTCTCTTTATGTTGTTTCTGTCCCAAATTACCACTTTATATTTTGCATGTCCATTATCAGAATATATGCTTTTTTCTTGTTAAGTTGTATTCTGGCTCTTATAGGAATTAAAGAGTAGAAATTGTATATTGAGGATAGCGTACTATTGGGCTTTGCATTTACTCTTTAAATACCCTTTCAGATAAGTACTTGTATGATAGTCTCAACGGTAGTAGCATTGGTTCATAGTCTCTTTCTCTTATTTCAATGGCTTAAGAATACTCAAAAATCATGTTTTGTTTCATTTCATCATGAAAGTAGGAGATGGTTGCAAAATAAAGCCATGGTACAATAGAAAGCAATATATGACTGAAGAGTACTTGCACACAAAAGGAGACATAGATTTGAATCCTAGCTCTGGCATGTGTTAGCTGCGAGAGTTGCTATAAAGATTAAATAAAGCAATGTGCATATCACAGTGCCCAAAATTCCATTCCTAAAGAAAGTACTCAATAAATGATAGCTTTTATTTTTCTTCTTCTTTGCAAAATTTGTTGAGTTTCAATGTTGAGTTAGAGAGATCTGTAGTTTTCTGATTTTTATTAAAATGTTATTTATTTTTTCATTACATAAATATAGTAGCAATGCTTTGATATATGTTCATCAATTGTAACAAATGTACCATACTAATG
Organism: Tolypeutes matacus; assembly: GCA_026826555.1. Taxonomy (NCBI): domain Eukaryota; kingdom Metazoa; phylum Chordata; class Mammalia; order Cingulata; family Chlamyphoridae; genus Tolypeutes; species Tolypeutes matacus. The sequence goes on along the minus strand of JAKSZT010001430.1, from coordinate 309,450 downwards.
AAAGATGTTAACAGGAAAAGTGTGGGAGGGGAGGTGGTGAGGTATATGGGAATCCTCTATATTTTCGATGTAACATTTATGTAATCTAAAGCTCCTTTAAAAATAAAAAAAAACAAATGTCATTTATGAAGCTACTTTAAATTAATTTCTAAAGATCTATCCAATCCTATTAAATTCTTTTAGAATCACAGTCCTTTTCTCTTTATACTTTCTCTTTATAATAATATAGGTGCTAATATTGATTTGGGCATACTTTGTATAACTTTTCTATTGGCACCACCAAAATTATACTGATATATATTTATGGAACTTAGGTAACATTTCTTAGATTATATTAATTCAATATATGAACAAGTAGAAGCTGATCATTAAACCCAGCTTAAAGCTCTTTCAATTATAATACGGTTCACCAGATTTAAGTCAGATGTGGCATGCATATTACTAATCAAAAAGCAAATATATTACATGTAGCTAAAGTATGGAATACCTGCTTCAAGGCTATGATCACATGCATTTTTAATGATTTGGGTATAATATTAATTTTCAGAGACAATAATTAATTACATTTGATGATAAAAATTCAATCGTGTCTCCTTCATTTATAACCAAAATTGAAATATTTAAAGGAAATTACTGTTATAAGTATTGCTTTATTATTTAATTAGTCTACTTGGTCTCCACCATAGTGACTGCTTGGACACTGGAATGCATTGCTGCTTTCAAGAGGAGTGAATTTTGTACAGTGGACCTAACATTACACAGAGCTTTTAATCATGGAGCTGAGCCATGAAATCATACTTTCAGATTACAAATTCTGTTCAATTTATCTTTCACCATTGTGGACTCAGGTACATCGTTGAAGTGATGACAAGAAAAGTATTTGGACTGAGTCCCAACCATATATAAAGAATAAAAGATTGGTTTCATCATATGAATCAAATTTTGTATTTTATTTCTTTGAATCTGTTCTTACCTCAGTTACATACAGATATTTTCATTATTTATAATTTATTTTTCACATTAATCATGGCATATCACTTACTTCTATATATTTCTCTGCATCTCTCACCTACAATTTAGTGCCCAAGAGGACAAAGATCTATTCTTTGCTATACTGTGTGTGAGTATCTGGTATATTGTTGTTATTTAGTAAAATATTTACCGAACAAATGAATAAAATAAAGTTGCATAATGAACAAAACACATCTAGTGTCTAATTAATCCAGCAGTGAAACACCTCCCACCAATTTATGAACTCTGAATAACATATTTCATCTTTTCAAATTTGTAAATCAATATTTGAAATTTCTTTTCCAGCATCTATGAGTCATTTTTAAACACCTAGTACGTTTATCCATGAACTTAAATAAATTTTCAAAGTTTAACCTAAAGTACTACATTATCTAACAAAAATGCATTTTAAAATTAATATTTAAAGTATAAAAACTGCAAATGTTTTCCATTTGAAAATTAACAATAAATATAACTAAAGACACAAACTTATGTTTTTCTTGTTCAAATAAGAAGTAACTATTTAACTCTAGAATATTTATTTATTGGAAAACAATATGAATATTTATTAGTATTACAGGTAAGGTGAAGTGGCTCACAGATAAAAATTGGAAATATTGTACTACTGTATTATTAATCAGGTAACCAAAAAATAATAATAATAATAATAATCAGTCATGTCTACGTCCTAGAGGAAAATCAGTGAATTCAACCTGAAAGTAAGAGACATAAAATAATAAAACTAAAACAATGAATTAAAAGCAAAAAATTGAATAAAATTTATCCAAAAGAAAGACAGATAAAGAGATAAACCTTAATAAGGCAAAAAATGCTGAGAATATCCATGAAAAGAAAAAAGAATGTGATAAAAAATATAGGGAAAAAATATAATGAGCTAGAAGATCAAACTATATTGTCATTTAAATCAGAAGAGATTGAAAATCTTTGGTCAGATTTTGGCTTTCGCCATGACAGTGTAAGATGTACAAGAATTCCCCTGCAATTATAAACAGCTCTAAAGCTGATCAAAATACAGATGAAAACTGTTTTTAGGCATTGGAAATAAACATAACAGGTATGTTTAACATGAGGTAATGAAAATATATGAGAAGGGATGATACCTTTCTGTACTTCTCATTGGTTTTAGAAATGCAGAGTACAAGCAGAATATAAAGGTCTTACATAGCTAATGAGACAGAGATGGGGAAAAGTTGTAACAACAATATGGTATCAAAGGTGGAATCCATTATCAGCACTGGGATTCTCTGATATTCTTTAGATGACAGCTGAGATGTTGATGTGTAGATGGAGATCAACATGCCTAACCAGGAGATGATGTTTCAGGGCTGAGCTCAGTACCTAAATGCCAAGGTAAGGAAGGGCTGGGACAAGCTGGATTCATGGCCCAGACAGTATGACAAATATCTTTGGTTGACTCAGGTATGAAGTTAAGTCAACAAAAAATACCACAAGCTAGAAGTAAGAACAATGCACAGTAATAAATATATACCCTAAGACTGAGGACAGAACAAAAAAAATCCTTAACAAAGAGTAATATAAAGCCTGAGAGATTAAAAAATATTGCTAGTAATTTATTGCCTGCCAGCACAAAACTCAATACCCCTTACTGAAAGGCAACATAATCTAGACACCATACAATGCATCATTCACAAAATAGAGTAGATCCCAAAAAATTACCAAACAAGACAAACAAGAAAATGTGAACAATAATAATGAAAAAGGAAAAGGTAATACAAACAGATTTCATGATTAGCTCAAAGTTTTAATTAGCAGCCAACAACATTAAAACAGCTTAAATTATATGGTTAATAGCTTAAGGAAAAGATGATCCTAATGAGGAAATACATGAAAAATCACATCAGAAAAGAATGCAGACTAAAATTATAAGGAACTAAATAGAAATTTCAGAAAGGAAAAGTAAGATAGATGATATTGAAAAATTAGCCAGAGGGACTCAACAATGGAATGGAAGCTGTAGAATAGAGCAGCAGTAAACTTGAAACCAGATCAATAAATGTTTTTCTACCTGAGGATCTAAGAGAAAAGCAACAACAACAAAAAGTGTTTACCTAAATTATTTACCTAAACAAGAACACAGACTAAGAGAATAAAAAATAAATAAATAAATAAATGAAAAGTCAGTGAAATTTTGTAAGATTTGGAGAAAACCATATACTGAGAAACCAAAGAAATTCTGAAAATCCAATACAAGATTTGAAATTATTTTATGAAACCCCCAAAAAGAAAGACTATATTTATGGACAAAATTCATCCCTGAGAGTGTGAGACCCATTCATTAGGACAATGTCATTGAGGCATGACTCAGGTTGAGCCCCTACCCTCTTACTGGGTCTGATGCAAATGGGGACACACAAGGAAAGGAAGCTCTGCCATATTTGATCCTGCCATATAAGAGAAAATAGAGGCTCAAAGAGATGAGGCCCAAGGGGAGATAAGCCGTATGCCTGATAGCTTGCAATGAATTCAGAGAAAAGTGGAGTAGCTGAGCCTGAGCAAGGAGGCCCACTTACAGACAAGCCCTAAACATTGTGGCCCATAGTTGAGCTCCAGGAGAAGGTACAGCCCAGAAGGGAATACAGAGACCTAGGCAGAGATTGCTCTCATGTTGCTTCAAAACGTGGCCACTGGTTTTAAAGAGAAAGCACTTCTTATGGTGCTTTGAGTTGGGCTTTTCATGGCCTAGGAACTGTAAAGATTTATCCCACATAAATCCCCTTCATGAAAGCCAAACCATTTCTGGTACTTTGCATTGGCAGCTTTTTGGGAAACTAAAACATAAGGTAAATCTAATATCCAAACAGACTCAAACACAGTCAAAAAAGCATATCATAATCAAGCTACATAAAATGAAAGATACAGAGAAACATTTCAAAGCAGCTATGGAAGGATATAGAGAAAACATGTTATGGCCAGATGGAGGATGGAGGGAAGAATGTTTGGTGGAGAGGGGAGTGTAGACCCTATGAGTTATGGCTGGCTTCCCTTAAGAAAAAATAACACTATAATAAATTCAGTTATACAAAGTGTAGAAGGCAAAAAAAAAAAAGATTATCTATCTAGTAAAAATACTCATGAAATTGAAGTGTGATGTATTAAAGATAAATGAAAGCTCAAAATTATCGGTGTCTAAAGCCCCATGGTACAAGAGGAGCTAACTGTATTTCTCCAATCTGAAGGAAAGGATGTCAGAAGAAAAAGAGAATATACAAAATGAAATGAAGAGTGCAAGCCACGCAAAAACTGTGAAATATCATTTAAAGACAATTATCTACAACAAAAATAATAGCATTGCATTTTTGTGTTGGATATATATATATATATGTAAAATAATATGCTAAAAATGGGTGTAATAACTGGGAGCAAATTAGAAAAATTTGGTGTTCTTATATTTTATATGAAGAGGTGTAATAATATCGTCCTTTTGATTAAAGAAATTGTAGATATATAGGAAAATCTTGATGAAATACAGAGATCCCGTATACCTCCTCACAAACACAGTTTCCCTATTATTATCACTTTGCATCAGTTTGTGGCTTTTGTAAATATTGTTGAAACAATATTATTATGAATAAACTGGTTAACTGTCAGCCATAGCTTATATTACATTACACTATTTTGTTATATAGTTCTAATTAATTGTTTTTCCTTTAATATATATACACCTTCAATTTTCAATTGTTCAACTTGGAAACATACAATTCGGTGATGATAATAATATTCACAATGCTGTGCTACCATCACTTCCTTACATTTCCAAAAGTTTCCCATCACACAAAAGAGTAATTCTATACCAATTTGGCATCAAAACTCCTCTCCCTATGCACACCCCATACACTGGTAATCTAGTTTCTGACCCTTTATATTTACATATTTGAATTATTTCACATCAGTAAGATCATATCATATTTGTCCTTTTAAGTCTTGCTTATTTCACTCAGCTTGATGTCTTCAAATTTATGCATGCTATAGTATGCATCAGAAATTCATTCCTTTTTATGGTTGAATAATATTACATTGCATGTATATACCACATTTTGTTTATCCATTGTTCTGTTTATGGACATTAGGGTTGCGTCCATCTTTTTGCAATTCTGAATAATCATGCTTTGACCATTGTTATGCAAATATCTGTTCAAGTTCTGATTTCAATTCTTTAGGGTATATGCATATAAGTGGGAAATGGGTCATATGGTAATTCTATCCTTAACTTTCTGAGGAATCTCCAAGCAGTTTTTTTTCAGTGGCTGTATTTTACATTCCCACCATCAAAAAATGCATGTCGCCATTACTCCACATCCTCTCCAACACGTGCTATTTTCTATTTTTTATAGTAGGCAGTCTAGTTGGTGTGAAAAGTTATCTCATTTTATTTTTGATTTGTGTTTACCCAAAGATAATGATGCCATGCATCTTTTCACGTGCTTATTGGCCAATTACAGGTATTCCTTATTGAGAAATCTATTCATGTTTTGCCCGTTATGTAATGGTGTTGTCTTTTGTTGTTGAGTTATAGGATTTCTTTACATTTTCTGGATAATAAACCTTCATAAGGTGTATGACTTCCAAATATTCTCTCACATTGTGTAAGTTGTTTATGTACTTTCATGATAAAGTAATTTGATACACAAGAGTTTAGTTATTTTGATGAAATCCCATTTATCTATTTTTTCGTTCATTTCTGTGCTTTTGGTATAAATGCTAAAGAACCATTATCTAACATAAGATCCTGAAGAGCTTTCCCAATGTTTCCCTTTAGGGAGTATGTGTTAGTTTCCTGGCTGCCAAAGTAAATACTATAATTTGCTTTGGCTTAAACAATGGAAATTTATTGGCTCATGGTTTTGAGATTGGCAGATCAAAATTTAGGCATCAACAAGGTGATTCTTTCTTCCCTTGGTTTTCTAGGGTTGGCTACCAATGATCTTCGATATTTGCCTTTCTGTCATATGGCAATCCTAATGAAGATGTCATTCTCCTTGCTACACTGGGGTCCTATTAAATTCTACCTTCTTCTGCATCTACCGCTCTACTTCTAATTTCATTCTGCTTGTAAAGGAACCCAAACTGATTCAATTATTCACATCTTAACTAAAAATAACATCTTCAATAAATCCTCTTAAAAATGGCTTCATCCCCATAGATATGGATTAAGACTAAGAGCATGTTCTCTGCTGTAAAGTATTCAATCCCCAATGGATTTTATAATTGTTGTTCTTAAAGTTAGGTATTTTATCCACTTTGAGCTAATTTTTGTGTAATGTAAGAGGTAGGGATCCACATTCATTCTTCTGCATTTAGATAGCCAGTTTTTCCAATACCATTTGTTGAAGATTTTATTCTTTCCTCCTTGAGTGGACTTGGCATACTTCTCAAAATTAATTGGCCGTAGATATGTGGGATTGTTTCTGAACTTCCGATTCCTTTCTATTGGTTTCTATGCTAGCCCACCTGACAGTATCATGATGTTTTCTTTACTGTAGCATGGTAATAAGTTTTAATATTGAAATTGCTAGTGACCAAACATCCTTCTTTTTCAAGATGTTTTTGGTGATTTGGGCCATTATCTTTCTACACAAATTTCTTCATTGGCTTTTCCATTTCTACAAAGAGTGTTATTGGAAATTTTATTAGGATTACATTGGATTTATAAATCACTGATATTGCAAAAATATTTAGCCTTCTTATCCATAGACATGGAATAACCTTCCATTTCTCTAGGTCTTCTTTGAATACTTTCAGCAATGTTTTTTTATATTTTTCTGTGTTTAAGTCCTTTTTTCATTACTAATGTAGATTCCTCCCTGTTTGGTGTGTGTGTGTGTGTGTGTTGATCTTGTACCCTGACAATTTGCTGAATCAGAAGTAAAAGTCATGTAAATTGGAAAGGAAAAAATAAAATTTTATCTATTTTCAGATTATACAATATTATATACAGAAAATTCTGAACTATTTACAACAATGTATTGGGTTGGCTTCTACCATGGGGCTTTAATAACTTCTAAGCTTACAGTTCTAAGGCCATGAAAATGTCCAAAACAAGGTGTCATCAGGAGATGCTTTTCTTCCTGAAGATCAGCTGCCAGAAGTCCTGGTCCTTTCTCACATGGCAAAGCACATGGCAGCATCTCTTTCTCTATCCCCTTTCCTCTGGGCCTGATTACTTTCAGCTTCTCCCTTCAGTTGCCTCTTCTGAGGTTCTGCAATCCATTGATTTCAGCTTCTGGCTTCCAGAGTTTTCTCTCTCAGCTATTGAGAGTTTATCTCTGTTTCTGTGGCTATTTTCTCTCCACAGGAAAAATTTATAAAGGACTCCAGTAAGACGATTAAGACATACCTTGGGTCATGCCTTACTGAAGTAGTTTAGTCAAATGTTCTTATATGAAATAAACCAATGAAAGTGTCCCACCTAAAACAGATTCACATCCACAGGAATGGATTAGCTCTAAGGCCATTATCTTTTCTGGGGTGCACAAAAAACTCAAACTACCATAACCTCCATCCTCCCATGTTTTGTTGTTTTTGTTACAAATTATATCTTATATATATATTACGACCTAAATTGTAGAATTGGCAAAATCTTAAGCATTTGTTCTTTAGAATCTGTAAAAATAAAAGGAGGAGTTTCATACAAAAAAAAAATAATGCAATAAAATGATTCTTGGTTTTATAATTACCCATATGTTTACCTTTACCAGAAGTCTTTATTCATTTATAATGCTTGATCCACTGTCCAGTGTCCTTTCCATTCAAGCTGAAGAACTCCCTGTAGTATAGATCATACAGCAATTTTTGTGGTTATGACCTCCCTCTGCCTTTTTAATTTGGGAATGTATTATTTTTTTCTACATATTTAATACAGCTATGTAAGATAGAAAATTGAAATTCGAAATTGTTTTCTTTAGTACTTAAATATATCATCTCACTGCCTTCAGGCCTCCGTGGATTTTTGAGAAATTGGCATTTAAACTTAAAGGTACTGTTGCTTTCCCCTTGCAGCTTTTAGAACTCTCTCCTTGTCTTTGCATTTTTCAGTTTGACTATGTTTTTTCTTGGAGTGGTTCTCTTTAATTTTATCCTGTTTGGTGTTTGTTGGGCTTCTTGGATATGTATTCATTCTTTCATTACATTTGAAGAGATTTCTGCCACTATTTCTTTGAAAACTCCTCTTGTTCCGGTCTCTCTTTTTTATTCTGGTATTCCTGATATGAATATATTGGTATTCTTGAATGTGCCCCAAGGTCTCTTAGGCTCTGTTCAGTTTTCTCATCTTTATTCTTTCTACTCTTCAGCCATAATCATTTCATTTGTTTTTCTTTGAGTGAACACATTTTTCCTCTGTATATCCAATATTTGGTATTTTTCACTGATGATTTCTGAAGTTTCATTATGTTCCTTTGGATGGATCATAATTTCTTATGCCTTTATCTTATAAAATATTCTTGGACACTGTACATTTTAAATTTTTACTTTTTAACTATGAGATTTAGTGCTGGAGCTGTCTGTTTCCTAAGTTTGTACCCAGCTAAATATGACAGATACATCACTGAGTGGCAGGAGCCAACAAAAATCAACAAACAAAAAAAATAGCAACAAAAAAAACCCCTCATTTCATTGTCTTTGAAAACTGGCTTTGTGCTGGCTAGTGTTCTCCTTCAGAGATTAAGGCTCTTATCAGGAAGAAACTGAGGCAAAAGTGTAGGTTCCTCTCCTTCTATTCTGAGCCTGTGTCCGGTCTTAAGCTTGTGGCTTGGATGTAAGAATCCCCCTGTTTATGGTCATTGGCATGCTTTCTGTATTCCTATGATATAGACTTTCCCTACTTTCATGGTTTTCTTTTACGTGCCTCAAAGCCAGGAATTCTTTGTCCCTGCTACTTAAACAAATGTTTCTTACACTACTTTAACTGCCTGCAAGCTGTTTCTGCTTGCAGGATAAGTTATGGGAAGAGCAAGATAGAGACGAGGTTACTGGGTCAGGCTTTCAATCTGCCAGTGTTTAGACTGGAACAAACATACATACACCTAAATATGCACATAGATGCTTCTCTGCTCCCTCTAAGACAGAGCCAGGGATCCACAATGAGAGTGTAGGTTGGCTACATGCCATGTCAAGAAGGGGTTCTGGGAGACAACAGTGTGTGCTACCAGTTTTAAGTTGTCTTTTCTTGAATCAACAACACTCAAGAAATTACAGTAATCCTTTATTTGTCTTTTGTAGTCTTGAGGAAGATAGCCCTGCCAGTAATTGTTAGTTTTTCAAAGATTCTGTGGTTGTACACATGTCTGGATTGTTTTATGTGGCCATCTTGGTTGCCTAGAAGTAGGCATAATAATATTAAGTACACTAAATTAATGAAAGGATGAAAAATTTTCCCCTAGAGAAATCACTTGCAATATATTTGAATGACGGATGTTTTAAAAAATCCAAAAGAGAAAAACACTGAATTTAAAATATTGTAATAACAAAAAAGAAGTCAGGAGAGGAGAATTAGATCTTCAAAAATATTTGACATAAATTGACAATAGCATATAAATAATTATTTTATTTTAAATTTATGTGGACTAAACATTCCATTTAAAAGCACAATTATTGACTCTATTTAAAAGTAAGACCCAGCTATATGATTTGTATGTGACACATTCAGAAGTCATTCCATTTATTCTGTAGGTAAGAAATAGCACAGTCATAGAGTACTGCTTTGGACTAAACAATCGAGGGTTTGGATTCTATATATGCCAGCTTTTTATCTGTATGTCCCTTAGTAAATCACTGAATCTTTAAATATAGTTTTCTTAGTTGTACAAGAGAAATAATAATACAAACTCTATAAATTACTATAAAGATTAGATTGTGGATGGGAATAATTTATGTATTACAAATAAATGTAGGCCACTATTCATCAGAATATTTAATTCTTGCAATATTTTGAATATATAATAGCATTTGTTATGTAAATGTTCACTGGTGATTTATAAATGCTTTTTATTAATCTTATGCACAATTAAATAATACCAAAAAGGTAAAATAGCATTTCAATATTTGTTCTTAGGGCAAAGGAAAATATTGTGATACAATTAATTTATAGAAAAAAGTATACATGAACATTGAAGAAAATTTAAAAAATATTTTAAATGTTAAATGAAATAGAAATACATTAACCATTTTTGATATTTTATTCATGTTATTCTAGAATTATCTAATATACATGTATGCATGAATTAAATAATTTTGCAAAATTATTGTCATTTTCTATTTCTCTTTTCCAGTTTGATTTCCACTAACACTTAAAATATTTGGTAATTAATTTTTCATATAAATTTGTGAGGTGAATGTTTTGTTGGTACATATGCATAATCAAGAATTTCATCTTGCAATGCTGTAAGACCAGAAGTTTTGTAAATTCATAAGCTCAACTATCTGCACACACTAATAATTCTTTTTTTCTACCTACTAACACCATTTGAAAACCCTCTCATTTTGTGATGTGTCAACAAGCTTCAGTAGTATTTGTTTAATTTCAATATGATTTTAAAAAATATTTCCTTCCTCCTGATTTCTACAATTTCATTATAGTGTTTTAAAAGAAATGAATTATTCTGTTAAATTCATTGCTCATTTGTGTTAAAAATTTTGATGGAAAAAAGTTTTAAAGCTAAGAATGGATAATGAACCTAATTTTTGACCTCCCATAAATTTTACTAAGATAGTTGGCAAAATGTCCTTTAAAAATTTCCTCTATATTTTGGTATTTCCGTTTTAATTTTCTCTGCTACTCAATGTGTATTTAAGAAAATATGTTTTCCTAATTTTACAAGTATTTGATTTTTTCATTTAAACTTTTATTATGGATATTAATTATACATATCACATTCAAGTAATTTGTATTCTTTTAATTAAAATAAAATTTTATTTAATAGAATTTAAAATTAAATTCTATTTTAATTAAAATAGAAGTAATAACAACTTCTATTACTCATTCATTGACACCATTGGTGTGAAAAATATATTTGGTTATTTTTCCTAAATATTTTTTTTTCGTGCTGTGTACAATTTATTTAACAATTTAACAAGTGACACTCAGAGTTTCAGAAATCTTTGGTGATATGACAATATTAAATGATTAGAAAATGACACAGATAGAATTTGAACTTTGCTCTGCCTGTATGTCAAGCTCAAATTCCTTAAGAGGTATACACTACTCCTTTGTTTTGTTTAGAATATCCCTCTCACATCAAACCTCAAATTTCCCACCTTGTGACCATAACCTGTTCTTCTTCTAGTTTGTCCACACAAATACTCCCCATGCTTCGGTTCTCCTTCTATAGTGTATTTTCCCCTCTTACCAAACATCAGTTCTGCAAAGAACTCCTCAAGCAACACCACTGAAATATTTGAAATTAAATCTATCTACCTTTTTAAAAATTATATTTGGTTACTTTCCTAAATGTTTTTTGAATAATTAAAATAATGTTCAACCTCTGCTTTATGCTTTAAATGTTTAACAACTGTTCACCATTTTGTTCCTGATCGTTAATTTATTCAAATAATTAAAATGTGCTTTATTTTCTTGTATGTCTTGAATTTCTAGAGAAATTTTAACTTAACTTATATAATATCCAAATAATTAATGGTATTATGACTTATTTTTGCTCTGAACTCTGTTTTTTAGAGTCTCTAATTATTGCATTCTTCTTTTTTTAGTTTGCAATTGGTGATGTCTTTGATAAGCATTTATTTTTAATAAAACATTTTTTTTTTACTAATCTCTCTTCTTCCTATACACATTAGTTATTATGGTGCCTCGATGGGGATAGAACTCATATTAGTAAGTTATAGGATGTCCTGATGTAAGAATGTTGTTCAGAAACAGAATTTCTCAACAATGGGAAAGTAGAGTCCTTGGATGTAGCAATAAAGGCTTTCACTGACCATGCTTTGTGGGTGATTCTTTTCCATGGGGTAACCCTGTGATCAAGGTTTCTTCTGTGTTGTTGTTGTACCATCTCCCAAGATGTCCTCTTTTGCATGTACTAAGGTTTCACACAGCACTCTGACCACATCCTTTCCTTCTTCTTCTTCCTCCTCCTCCTCCCCCTTCCTCTCCTCCTCCTTCTCTTCTTTTTCTTCCTCTTCCTCTTCTAATATTACTAATACTAATAACTCAACTTTTTCTTCTTCTTTTAATGTCTTCAATATTGATCACTCAGGCTCAAAACTGCAAATTCTACATGGGTCAACCAATTAAATGATCTGTAAAACCCAGTGGAAACTAGTTTTCTAATACTACTTCTTACATAGTTTCCTTTTTCTTTTTTCTGTCATTGACAAACTGAAAACTTTCACTACTTCATATGGCAATTTTGGAGGCCAGATAATACCCATTTGCAGAGCATAGAGATCATTCTGTTGTTTCAAACTCTATTCTAAAATGTTTGAAAACAGAGAATTGTATAGCCAGAAAGTTTAGGTGTCAATCTTGGCATGACTTAAAAGCTCTGTGGAATTAAGCATATCCCTTAGGGTTGATGTGCCCCTGTTTCTTCAAATGTGATTATGGGTAATAATAGAACTACCTATAAGAGTTGTTAGAGGATATATGACTTAGTATATGTAGTACATTTATATAATATAATTAAGACAAAGTTGCATGTAAGTGCTAACAACTTCTATTACTCATTCATTGACAACATTGGTGTGAAAAAATATTTTCTGAATAAACTATATATTCTGGTTTTTCTTATGCACTAGGAATACAATTGTGTGGACAAACACACTCAATAATTGTCTTTATGTAAATTATAGGTTCAGTCAATGGTGGAGCTAGATATTAATAAAATATTCATAAAATAAATATTAAATGATAACTTTGCTCTATAGTAAAAAATTGAGGTTCCATAGGGTCAGGGAATTCTATGACTACATGGTGGAGGGAAAAATAATGGAGTTAAGATTTGAATAGTGAGAAATTATTAACCTGAGGGTTAAATATACCATAATTACCTTTTTTTTTTTTGATATTCTGTGACAATAATTGTATTTTTTTTTCTGGTGTTTCTTTTTTTTTATTTATTTTTTATTATGGGTAAAAATCAAAATTCTCACAATACACACAAACATTTGCAAAATGATATATAAATATATATGCATATATGTGTATTTGCTTACAAAAATGTTATTTATATATATATTTAAGAGAGAAAAACATAGTAGACTACTATTTGTCACATTTGTATTCTACTTTTAGGAAAAAATGAGGGTTCGATGCAATAGTGGAAATGCATTATAATTTGAATGTATATTGTCCAGATATTTCCAGTCAGAAGTGAGTACATTCTTGCTCCTCGTGTCACCTCTTCTTTTCTAACAGAAATATTATTTTGATTAATTTGAAAGAAAAATGAAACCAATAAAAACATGCCAACTTGATTGAAACTTTACCTTAAGAATTTGAAACCCTTATTTGAATGGTAGAAGCCCTTAAAGATGAATCTGGAATGCTGCAAATATTGTAACTATTGTAACTGTTGGATATTTAGAAATATTTTTGAAGTAGTTTTTTTCCCCTTTATTCCAGAAGAATCATGTCAAAAGATTATAATCAGGAAAGGAAATTTTAACATGTTGTAGCTTCAAGTAGCTAATTTGCTTATATATAAAACATGTTATCTACATTATAGTCAGTGTTGTGTCTCTGAAAATGTATTTGCTGTTGTTTATAGAAGATTTTTAAATATATATTTAAACCACACTCTGCTATCAAACACGAGCTTGTTCTAGTAGAGATACATGAATCTCATTGCATAACGAATTAGATACTGAGGTTCTGAAAATTATTAGATCATGTATCAGACTCACACTTAAAAATTAGCCCTTTTATTACACTGATCCGATATGATTCACCTGATGGCATCAGAAGACAAGCCTCCATACTGAGAAAAAGTTTGAAATTTAACTGACAGAAAAGTAAATTTTCACTCTTAACATCTCTTCAAATAAACAAATAAAAAATGTTTAAATCAGGATAAATAAAGCTGAAGTATGTGTGTTTGGTGATGTGAGATCACTTCTCTGGAATGTGCTTATTAGAGTAAATTTAAGAGTAGTGATAGATGCAAGGCAATTTCACATAGATAGAGGATAAATGCAGCAATAGGAACTGACAAAAGATATATGTCATAGGAACCCCTGAAAGCTGGCTAGCTTTTGAAATCTTGGCAATCGGTACATAGCAGTGAGTTTTAAGTTATTTTACATGCTAGACATGGGAAGGAAAAAATGGAATAAAAATATATGATGTTGATTCAAACAGTGCAAAAAGCATGCACAGAGGATGAATCTGAGTGTGTCAGCACAAGTAAATAACTTTTTGGAGGTCCTTCATCAGGGATTTCAGGAGAGGAATTAACTTCAACATGGAAATTTAACTTAAAATATAAAATATAAGGTTATATAGAACCAAAATGACCTTTAATTCTAATAGTGAAAATCAAATTAAACAAAGACTAATAGTAAAAATAAAATTTTAACACTGAATAATGAATATGCATCAGTAATAGACATATTGCTGACAAAAAATATCTACATTTTTATAATGCTTCACTGGGGAGGGGGTTATTGATGTTTTCTTAGGAAATAGTCTGGAAAATATAAACAATATGAACTAAAAACAAGACATTTTCTTCCCTAGTTTCTGACTAATTTATCGACTGACTACCAACATTCTTTTCTGTTTTACTCAATTTTAAAAATGCACTTTACATATGCATCAATTTCCCTCAAATAAGTTTTTCGTTACATTTTAATCATTCTTGTTAATCAAATGGTAGGTGACAAGATTCGGCAAGGGAATCACGATAGTGTAAAATATAGACACTGTCATGGTCTAAAATGTAGATTGAATTTGGCCTTGCATACATGAAGAGGATTGTCCTATGATAAACTGACACTCCATTTTGGTTAGAGCTACAAGTGGAAAAGATTTTCTGCTTCCCTTCAGTAGAATGCATCTTCAGAATGGCCAACAGAATGGAAACATAGTGTAATATAAATAAAATAGTTATCTCAATAGAGCCCAAAAAGGAGAAGTTGGTTGATATAAGTGTCAGAAGAAGAAATGGTGAAAAGAGGAGGGATGTCATAAAATATATGCCTAATTACATTGGATGCACAGAAGGATAGAATAAAAATGGCCAAAGTCTGCAAAGTAGCATTGAAAATGCCACCAACACAAGAAGCAATGATGAGTGACATGTATTCTCAGGATGACATGTTGACTGAAAGCAGAAGTGGGTTGTAGATTGTTACAGGCAAGAGAAAACATTCTGTAGTCCCAAAAGAACAAAGAGACAAATATCTCTCATATATACAAGAAATGAAATGGTTTTATTCACTGCCAGAAAACAGACCAATTTTCAGGGGTGCCAACAGAAAAAAAGCAAGCATACAAGATTGGCAATACCCTCAGAAAACAGGATAGGGGATTGTGGAGCCAGGAATCCCCAATAACCAATACAACTAGTCCCAAATGTCCTATCAAAGTAAAAAGATAGATTGCTAGGAATAGAAAAAACAGCAAGACTTTCAGTTCAATGTTATTTATGAAGCCCCTTGAAATAAAAATGCTGATTTCAACAGCATTATTCAACTAAATACCGCATGACTTCTAATCTATTTGAAACCTTGACATTTTAATTTATATTTATAGATTCTCATGACAATATTTCATGAAAAGTGAGCCCACCCAATTATATCCTTATGTTTGTTTCATGGAGTGGAAAATGATATCCTAGACAATGATGAGGTAAGCAATGATTAAGAATATAGGCCCAAATGGATTCATTTCCTTGTAAAATAATAAGAAAGTGTTTCATATATTCTTTTTTTTTGGCTAAATGTGTCATGCAAAAAAATCATGGCATTTGATGTGGCTTGTTTTCCAGTCAGTTTTATGTTAACAGTTCTACCATCTATTTTCTTAGTATGTCATATTAAAATTGACAAAGGTGACTGACTATTGCAATTTTATATCCAAAAATGTTTTAATGGAAAGCACACACACTTAGTTGCTTTAATGTACATGAAATGCCTTTCTTTAATGGTCATAATCATAAAATGGAAGAAACTACATTCACATCACTAGATTGCACTAAATTTAAATGAGGAATAACATGAAAATATGCTCAAATGTTTCCAGATTTTAACTTAATGACAATATACAGTATTTCTAATTTATATGCACACTCTTCCCACTTTATCCTTGGGGGGATTTTCAAGACATATTTCTATCAAGAAGAAATAATAGCCATTTCATTAATCTATTATAGACATATGTAGTCTATAAAATAACTATGAATTAAATATCAACTAATGATCACTAATGAAAGAATTTTAAAGATATTGCTCAAAGAATTAAATCATGATATTTTCCACAAGTAGTGTTTGTGAAAAGTAGTGTGCTAATTTTCCCCATGCCATCAGATTGTTTCTCATTAAGTAGATTGTGAAGAAAAAATAGTGCATGAAAAAAAAATGTAAAGAAGAATTTCAATATGGCTACTGTTGTTTTTCCTTCAGTGTGTCATAGCCCAAAATATTTAATTCTTTCTTAGTTAATTGACAGCTTTATTTTCAGAGGGGTAAAGGAGCATAGCAATGATCTTGCATTAGGCTGTACTGCCTCCAGTTGTCTACAATGCTTCATCTCCATGACATGAAATACACTAGGAATTTGTCATATTGAAATGGTTACTTGTCAAGAATAGCATAAGCAGGAGTTTCATGAAATGGGCAGTGGCATAGAGACCAGCATGGCTTCTTCTTTAGAATAGGTCACATGTCGCACCACAAAACAGGACTCAATATATCGAAAAAGATTGAAATTATACAAAGCCATTTAACTAATCATAATGGAAAGTAGCTGGAAATCAATAATAGGCTGAGACTTGGAAAATTCACAAATATATGGAAGTTAAAAAAGCATACTCTTAAATAATCAGAGGGACAAAGAAGGAACTGCAAGAGATATCAGTAAATAACTCGAGAGGAATGAAAACAAGAACACAACATATCAAAACCTATGGGATATAGTGAAAGCAGTGCCGGGAGGGAAATTCATAACCCTAAACACCTACATTAAAAAGGAAGACAGAGCACATATCCAAGATACCTGGAGGAACTAGAAAAAGAATAGCAAACTTACCCAAAGCAATCAAAGGGAAAGAAATAACAAAGACTAGAGCGAAAATAAATGAAATAGAGGACCAAAAAAAAAAAAGAAAGAACCAACAAAACCAAAAGTTGATTTGTGGTGAAGATCAACTAAATTGACAAAATCATAGCTAGACTGGCAAAGAAAAAAAGAGAGAAGCCCAGATAAATAAAAGAAGAAATGAGAAGGAGGGCATTACTACTAACCCCACAGAAATTAAAAAGATAATTAGAAGTTAATATAAACAGCTGCAGGCCAAAAAATTGGACAACTTACATGAAATCTAAAACTTCCTAGAAACACACAAACTACCTACACTGACTCTAGAAGAAATACAAAACCTCAACAAATTAACTATGTGTAAAGAGATTGGATTAGTCATCAAAAACATCCCAACAAACAGAAGCGAAGAACCAGATGGCTTCACAGGTATATATTACCAACCATTTCAACAAGAATTAAAACTAAGTCTGCTCAATCTCTCCCAAATAATTGAAGAGGAGGAAATACTATGTAACTCATTTTATGAAGCCAACATCAAGACAATACCAAAATCTGATAAAGATACTACAAGAAAAGAAAATTACAGACCAATTTCTCTAAGAAATATAGATTAAAAAATCCTCAACAAAACATTTGCAAATGAAATTCAATAACACATCAAAATAATTATAGACCATATCAATTGGCTTTATCCCAGTAATAGAAAACATGGCTCAACTTGAAAGGGAAACCCACATGATAATCTCAACTGTTTCAGAAAAGGCATTTGATAAAATCGAGCATTTTTTCTTGATTAAACACTTCAAATTATGGAATAGAAGGAAACTTCCTCATCATGACACAGGACAAGTATGAAAAACCCACAGTCAACAATGTAAGCACTGGTGAGTTCTGAAAACTTTCCCTGTAAGGTCAGGAAAAACAAGAGAAGAATGCCCACATAATCACAGTTACTCAACATTGTGCTTAAAGTTCTAGGTAGAGCAATTAGTCAAGAAAAAGAAATAAAAGGCATCCAAATTGGAAAGGAAGAAATAAAACAACCTAGGACCATAAAACTAGAAGAAAATATAGGGAAGCACCTTCATGATCTTGTGGTAGGCAGAAGATTCTTAAATTTTATACCCAAAGCAAGGGCAATGAAATAAAAAATAGATAAATCATACATCCTCAAAATTAAAAACTTTTCTCAATTAAAGGTGCTTTTCAAGTAAGTGGATGGGAGAAAAGCTTTGGTAACTGCATATCTGATAAGGGCTTAATATCCAGAAGATATAAAGAAATCCTAAAACTCAAATATAAAAGGACAAATGATCCTGTTTAGAAATGGGCAAAAGACTTGAATAGACATTTTTTTTCCAAAAAGGAAATACATATGGCACAAAAGCACAGGAAAATATGTTCAATATCACTAGTTCTTATGGAAATGTAAAACCACAATTGGATATCATTTCACACCTACTAGAAAGGTCACTATTAAAATAATGAAAAACTACAAGTGCTGGAGAGGTTGCAGAGAAATAAGAACTGCTATGCCCCGCTGGTGGGAATTTAAAATGGTGCAGCCTCTGTGGACGACCGTTAGGCAGTTGCTCAGGAAACTAAATATAGGACTGCCATATTATCTAACAATCCTGCTTCTAGTTATATACTTAGAATACATGAAAGTACGGATACAAAAAGACATAAGCACACTGAAATTCCTAGCTGTAAGAAAAATGAAGTACTGATACAAGTGAAAACATGGAAGAACCCTGGGGATATTATGTTAAGAGAAATAAGCCAAGCAGAAAAGGAAAAAGACAAATATTTTATGATCTCACTAAAATGAACTAATTACATTGAACAAAATCATGGAATTAAAATCTGGAGTGTAGGTTAACATGAGAGAGAAAGTGTGTAGACAACAGGGAGCAGATGCTTAATTTGTACCCAATTTACAATAAGGTTGATAGTAAATATTTAAAAATGGATAGAAGTGATGGTAGCACATTACTGTGATTGTGATTAACAGTGAAGATTGATGGATGTGATTGTAAATTGAAAGGGGAAGTTTAAGGTCGTATGTGTCAATAGAAGGAAAGCTGGAGGATAAACTTGGGACTGCATATAATAATGAATTTAGTTGTGAATGATGCCTGTGGTTAATAGTACAAATAAATAATACTCTTCCATGAAGTATAAAAAATATATGTCAGTATTAAAAGGTGCTAATAATAGGGTGGTTTATGTGAAAAAAGACAACTAAAGCAAATTATCAACTACTGTTAAATATATTGTAATATTTTTCTTTAATTGTAACAAATGTACTATATCAATGATAAGGTAAAATAATAGGGGGGCAAGGAGTATGGGATTTTTGTTTTGGAGTTAACGAAAATGTTCTAAAAAATACAACTCTGTACTGAGAGCCATTGATTGTATATTTTGGATGGATTATATGGTGTGTGAATAAAATTCTTAAAACAAGATATTATACTGAAATCTCCTGTATAACATACCACAAAATTCCTACTCTCCAGTTCTTCAGGCTTACCCTGGACAACAAACAAAAGGATGATGATGGACAAATTCCATCCCAAAAGCAAAGGAGTATATACAACTGCAAGCAAAATAATTCCTTCAATCTGCCCTAAATCCCCCAAGACTGAAGAATGAACAGTAATAAGGAGGGAATATAACTATGGACCAAAGTAGATTTATTGTTGTTATAGTTATTATCTTGAGTTAATGGAAGAATGTGTAACATTATATAAAGATAGTGGTTGCAAGAGGTTCAGAAGGGAGAGGGGGATGATCGGATGGAACACAGGACATATTTGGGGAGATGAGATTCTTCTGTATAACAGTACAATGACAGACACATGACATTATGCATTTGTCTAGATTTATGGAACTATATCACATAAAGTGTAAACCATAATGTAAACTCTAGACTTTGGTTGGCAGCAATGCTTCAATATTGGTTCATCAAAAGTAATAAATGTACCCCACTAATCTCAGATATCAATAACAGAGGAAACTATGTGTGTGGGTGTGTGTGAGGGGGTTATATGGGAATTACCTATATTTTTTCCTTTAAAAAATAATTTATTTTTTAGACAATATTGGTTATAAATGTTTTAGAAAATATATCTTTGAAATAAAAACTACCCAGAAATAACGAGGTTTAAATGTTCGTGTCTTTCTCCCAATTTTTTTCTAGCAGATATATATATATATATGTTATTATTCCCCCATATCAGATTGTACTATACATATCATTGCCTAACCTGCTTTTGTTCACTTAACTATAAATTAAAACATTTTACCACACCAGTACATTTTTGTGTGTAACTTTAATTTTAGAGTAAGCATTATCATATCAAACCATAAATTACCTAACCAATCACCTATGAATTTAGTTAGAGTATTGTTTTGTTTTTCAGTATATCAGTGTTATAATACATTTATTATATTAGCGTAACTTCCAATAAGCAGAAGTACTAGATCAAAAGGTACACACATTTGTAAGGTTACCCATGTATACCAACCAAACTGGATTCTAAGAAAGTTTCTTCAATTTTCACTCTCATCAGCAGTGTCTAAGTGGGTTAATTTATTTCTCTAATAATCTTGAGATAATACCAGTTATAATTCTTTTCTACTAGTTCATCATACAGCTCTTCAAAAACAATGCTCTGGCAATTTGTTAAAATCTATCAAGAATAAAAATGTCATAAAAATTCTTCAATTCCTGGCAGCAGGAACCAAAATCCCAGTCCCAGACACCAACATTGAAACTAAATTCCAGGTCCCAAGAGTACCAGTGTACGCATAGCCCTTCATGCCAGGTGTGGCACCACTGTAAACTCAGCCGGGGAAAAATGGCAGGCGATTAGTTTCTAGCTAGAACAAGGAAGGCTGGGTGGGAGGATGACAAAGCCATTGAGCTGCTGGATTAGGAATTCTTAATCTTCCATGACTCAGCCCAGGATTGGTTCCAAAGCTTAGCTTGAGATGTAATTAACAAAGAAACACATGGGCACTGGGCATGAGCAGGGCTGGCTACTGTGTTATCTGACGCAGTGTGGAGGAGGGCATTCCACACATGATAGTGCTTCCCAGATTCTTACATGATCACAGCTAGCAGAAGTTGCCTCTAAAATCCAGAAAGCTATTTAAAAGGGATCTAATTACATTGAGAATATTAGTCTTGAAATAAGTTAATTTTTGAAGTTGTATCTGTTTCTGTAAAGGGAATAATTGCTACTCTTCTACCTAACACAATTTCACTTTAGTATATTTTTCAATAAAATGACACCATGCATTTACCTCCACTGAGGGAGGTAAGAATGATCCTCTCTTTACAGATGGCTGAGATGTAGAGGTAGAAGACTCACCAACACACCATAGCAAGTTGATCCCAGCTCCTTGACTCCCAGATAAGGCTCTTTTAACTAGCCACACTCCACTCAGAGAGAAGACCTTGAGAGCTATAAGTCATCAAAGTCAAGTCTGGACTGACGGCAAGTTCTTTAAAGAGCTGGGAAAAATGACATTGGGTTTCATGACATTTAAATAATTGCATTTAAATCTTCGTTACATAGCAGATCTTAAAACTAAGATATTCTTTCCCAAGTCATAAAATGATTGGTGAAAGTCAACTTTGAAATCCATTATTCATTCCTCATTCAAAAGATCACTCAGCACAGGGAATTATGAGGGAAAGAGTTATAGGTCAGAGTCAGAATTCCTAGGTTCTACGCCCATTCCTGCCACCCTGTGACCCAGGGCAAGTTACTTAATCTAATCTGCAAAATAAAGTTGCAGCACCGCATAGCTTGTGCATGAACTCCTGTGATGTTATGGTCTGGACAGGTCCTACCCAAGCGTGTCCTCCTAGGAGAGCCGCATGATATCTGACCTTCTAATAATGAAAGCAGAAGTGTGCATGCTATAGTACTGAGGAAGAAAACCAAATGGCACTTGGTGGATGCAGTTGAGGAAATATGCTGCTTTACTATTACCTTAAAGGAAAATCAATATATTATCTCCATCATATGTTCCAAATCATCATTTAAATCATCAGAAATAATCAGTTTTCTGGATTTGTAAAAGTATTAGTCAGCCAAAAGTGGTGCTGATGCAAAGTACCAGATATCTGTTGGTTTTTATAAAGGGTATTTATTTGGGGTAAAAGCTTACAGTTACAAGGCCCTAAAGAGTCCAACTCTAGGTACCATAAGAGGTCCTTTCTTACCCAAAGACTATTGTCATGTGTTGAAGCAAGATGGCAGGTGATGTCTGCGAGGGTTAAGCTTTCCTCTTTCCTCTTAAGGCTTCATGGGCCCAGCTTCTTCCAATCTCAGCTGTAGACTAGAGGGCTCATTTCTTTTGGGGCTCAGCTGCTCTGGGCTCTTCACAAGGTCAGCTGTAAGCTATCAGGTGAATGGCTAAACTTCTTTGTGGGGCTTCTGCTGTGTTAATGGAGCTGTCTCTCTTCCTCTGTGTATCTTCTCTGTGTATCTCTTTCTCTGCTTCTGTCTCCTTGATTGAGCATCTGTTTATATAGCCCACCAAAGGGGCAGGGACAAAACTCTGGGTCACCCTAAAGATGTTGTCAAATCAAAGGCCTAATCTTGATTTAATAAAGTAAAAGTGAAACCTCTGAATTTAATACAGTCAAAGGGTTATCATGCCCAGAGGAACAGACCACTTTAGAAACATAATATCTCTTTTTGGAATTCATAAGTAATATCAAATTGCCTCAGTAAATCTCTGAAGATTTTTAACAGGAAATATAAGTTTTATGAAACTACTTTTAAGGTGCTGTTTCATTTTGCATCATGATTTTTAAGTTTTATATCTTCAGCTGGAATAAATTTTGTTACAAGTCAAAGAGGGGAAAGGCACTTTAAATAAATAACATTATATCCTTTCATTTTAAAATATTAATTTAATGAAATACTACACGCCATTTAAACTAACATTATTAAACATTGGGAGAATCATTGGTTTTACCAAATAGGATGAACAAGCCATAAAAGAATTTTTCATTTTTACTGATCCCATTTCTGCATCTTATCTCAAGCAGCCTTTTTCCTTTTAAGTCTCAACTTTGTAAAGGGAAGCTAAAATAATGTTTAGGTGGTCTACCTCTATTGTACATGTAAAATTTAATTATAATAGGAAATATGTTAGAACATACTTGAGGGAGAATGAGAAAGCATATTTATCAGTACCTGAAGCAGCTCTGATAAATAAACAGAAATATGGTTTTGTCATTAATGCTGATGTTAACTTAGAAGTTTTTTTTCCCCTATGGTAAGTGATATCTCTAAGGAAAAATACATTGCTATTATTTCCAGAATGACAGATCCAATACACAGGGAAAACAAGCATCACAAGGAATTATAACCTAAGACCAAAGCTGGTCCCAGGGTGAAAGAGGAGGAGCAGAATGGAGCTGCCGCTAATGCAATGTGTCCACAGGCAAGGCCATCTTTGTTACAGCATCAGGGCAAAGGGAGGGGATACGCTGTCAGAAATAAAACTTTCTGCTACAACATGTTGAGTTGAACAAACTGAAGCATGCTCCACAGACTCTTATAAATTCTCTAAATTATAAATTGCCTCACCAGTTCTAAACACATGAGATCTGCACAATTTCAACAAAGAAAAACTGAAATTTAAACTCTGCATAAAGAAGGCCTACCTTTTGTCAGTGTCTTAAAAGCAAAACACAACCAATGTGAGAAAAGGAAGTAATATTATTTATACAACTGTGTTTCAGTAATTCAATTTCTAGTCAAAATATTATAAAGGAAGAAATAAGTTTTTATGATTCATGCTACTCAGAGGACATGGCAAATAACTTAGACACATGAAAATATTTTCTCTTCCCACTACAACTTAGGTCATTGAGCTCCAAATCTGGTAAAGTGGTGCTGTGACCATACTGGAATGAAATATGGAGGGAAACATCTTGATGAAGCAAATCAAAATAGACAATCTTGTTACTCAAAATATTGCACAAGGCCTTTCTGGGATTTAGTTTTGGCCCAGCAAGAAATTGTAGGTGCTTCCTATTATCTATGCGCACCACAGTCATTTGTTCTGGGTTTCTATCTTGAGAGGCATTTTCAGAGGCTAATGGAGGATTTCCAAAGTACTTAAAATGAGTTGTACCACACACTAACTCAGTTTCTATTTTCAAGCTCAGTTCTCCATTTAGGTTTGCTTCAATAATCTCAAGACCCAGAGAGAAGGCCAGTCCTAAGGGCCAGGAACTCAGAAATGGCTAAAATCCCCAAAAGGACAGCTATCAGAGCAGAGCAAGAGATGGAATTTTCATGGCTGATGTTTTTCATCTTCTCCACAAGACTCTTCAGTCTTCAAAGCTGGTAAGTACATACTAACATCAGAGTCTGGGATTATAGGTTCTTGTAACTTCTCCCACTATTTCCTCCAAATAACCTTTATGGGGATGTCATGTGCCACAATTCAATTAGTGCTTAATACAGATAGTGCTACAGAGATTGTGAGGCAGGGAAAGTGGTATGTGATTTTCAGAGCTTTGGCATTCTGGGCAGTTTTCAAGGCTGGAGATAAGCTTTCCCAGGTCAGCTCTCAATAAATTTCATTGTTTTCTGCTGAAACACCTTCTATTTGCAAATCACTGGAGAAAGTTCTCCTTGGTTCCGCTGGGTCATGGGCATGCCTGGCCCTTGCAGGGGTTGTGCAGCTCTTACTTGGTACTTGGACTGGTAAAGATTTAACACTGTCCCAACTCCCTCCCCTTACCATACTTGAGCAGCGACCCCTGGCCCCTGGAGTTAGGGCGGGGCCTGTGGAGGGGCCTTTGTGCCAGGTCATGGACACATGCAGGTAGCCACTCCATGTAGACAGTGCAGGTCGCTTGGCCTTCCGGGTATCAGCCTCTGTCTTGCTTTCCTAATGTGGCTAGTTGGTAACAAACCAGAAGCCTTGGCTCTGGGAAGTCCGGGACTTGGGAGGTGAAGTCACTGGGTGAGGTTGGGGGTTGGCCAGGTCATGTCCCTCCCTGTACTTTTGATGTAATATTTCTGTAAGTTTAAATCTAAAACTTCTCCAAAAATAAATTTGAAAAAAAAAAAAAGACAGCAAAAAAGGTCTTCATAAAAATCAATTTTGTAAATTACTCTTCAACTTTTACTGATGTCATTTGAAAATACACTTAATGACAAAGTAATAATAATTTCAACTCTGGGGAAGAAAAAATATCTGATGGCATTTTTGAAAGTAGTAAGATAACCCTATTGAGGTGGCATTGATATAGAAAATCTCCATTATTCTCTCACTTGGCAAAATCCCCAAGATCACCTACTGCGAAATAAATTGATGCTGTCTTTTTACTCTCCAAATAAGTTTTCTGATATCACTGATTTTTTATTGATAAGAATTGCACTTCCCAAAGTTCAGTAAATATGTAACATTTTGCAAATTCCATGATCCATACTATCAGATTCTTTTCTGAAATTCTGGCATGTAAACAGTTTTTCTTGTACAAGCTGCTTATAAATCTTCGTGGATTCAGATTCTGGTATCATTAATTAATGCAAGAGTCACAAGAAAGCATTTCAGTGAGCTTTTGGGCATTAATTTGTTATCAAATATTTATTCCACTCAGCACTGATTTTTTCCTTTCTTCTCTTATGGTTCTTTTAGTATAATAAAATCCAAGAACCTTAAAATAATGAAACATTATTGTGTCTGACTACAACAAAAAATCTTCTGTGTAGATGAATTAGGTGACACCGCAAAAACTGACAGGAGAAAATGTACCATGTTAAATTTGTCATGCCACAGAAATATTCATTGGGTGGTGCACAATCGTAGAAAGAAATTAGTTATAGATAATCAGCCAATGCAAAATTCATAAAATTGTATTTAACACAGGTAAAGATGAGTCATAAAGATTTAATAATAAAATGAATATGTTATTTTAAAAAGGTACAATACAGGGAAACGGATGTGGCTCAAGAGGTTCGGCGTCCGTCTACCATATGGAGAGACCGGGGTTCGATCCCCGGTACCTCCCGGTAAAAAAAAAAAAAAAAAAAAAAAAAAAAAAAGGTACAATACAATTGTGTAAACTAATAAGTATATATAAAAATAGGTGCACAAAGGAAAATTATCAGTAGAAAAAAAACTAAGATTAATAACATTTATGAATGATTTTTCATTTCCTTTTGAGAATTTTGTTGTTTCTCTAACAATTAATGAATAATGTTTTACTCCCTATGATAGGGTCCAACTTTTAAATATAAAAAGGTTACATTGTGGAAAATCTACTGTTGCATCTCTGGTGGTTAGCATTCTGGCCTTTCAGCCACAGCTCAAGTATTTCTCTAGAAATACCTTCTTTTGTAACCAGTCATAAAATAGAGAATCACAAAAGAATACCAGAAAATGATTCTCAGTATCATGTGAGGTCTAAGGGAAAGGCAGCACTCTGTTACAAACCTAACACAGATGCATTAGCCCTGTAACTATTTATTATCCTTGGAATAATGCCAAGCACTCTCCTTTGGAAATTGCCCAGGGATGACCAAATGTTGCATTATAAGTAATTTTCAACATAACAGATGCCATGGCATTATCAGGGTGAAAAGCAAGGGAGACACACAGCCCTGTGTATGTTCCCAGTAGCTTTCTGGTATTCTTGTGAGACATAATTTTCAAGTGAACTTTCCATTTGATGAGGACCTGAACAGAATTTTTAGTTTGAATTATTTTTCACCTCAGAACAAAAAATATATGCATGCACCAATTATTAAACCGGTCATTATCAAAGGAAACAAATATTATATCACAGAATCATCATACTTTTAACTGGTTTACATATTTTATTTGTGAGAAAAGCTTGAGTTTGACAAATTTCTAGACAGATAATGCTGGAAGAGGTTTTTCACCACTTTTGACTCATGGTAAGTGTTACTCTCAAAATAAGTATTTTAGACTATCTCAAAAATAGGGATTTTATTAGAAAATATGCAGTAACATATATATGGCATGTAGGCCTTACGTATGTAATAACAGAATTTGTAAACATGGGAATGTAGAATTCATAAAATCAGTGATAAAGCAATGTAACTATATAGAAATTATAATTTTTGGAAGAAATTTTATTTTAAATAATTACATAAGAACATATCTTTTCAAACTTAATAGCAATGTGTGGTCTATAATATTAATATACCTCAGTAATGTAGCCTAAGTGTTTAATTTCTGATCTGTCATGTATCAAATAATATCAGATAAAAAAGAACAGTTGATCATTCATTAAAACTATCATTGCTTTTTCATTTTTTTATTTTTTTGCTTTTTTTTTTAATTGTGGGTAAAATCAAAATTTTCACAATACATACCAATATTTGTAAAATGATATATAAATATATATGCATATATGTGCATTTGATTACATAAATGCTATATATATGTTTTAAAAGGTGCTTAGATTACCTAAACATTATACAGAAATTACATGGATTCCCATGTTCTCCACCTCCCACACTTACCATAACATCCCACACAAACATTGCTTTTTCTATAGCATTTTTTTTCTGTTATTCTGAAGTTAAATATAAGTAAGAACATAGTGTTGTGTTCATGATCTCTGGACACAATTAATCTTGTTAGAATCACAGAGCAGAGCCAAAAATTAATTATTTTGTCTCTGAATAATTTACCGAATTTCCTATGCTCATTTATCATCTAAAAATGTGTACAGAATGACATCTATGGTATAATATTTTCATCTGGATGAATGTGTTAATAAAGTAAAATATTTTTAACAGTTTCAAGTCCATTCTAATAATGAAATATATAAGTTTCTGTTATATAATATCCAAAGGATGGTTCATACCTAGTTTATAATTTAGACAATCAAACTATTGTTTTTCAGTAATATTTTACAAATTTCTCTTTATTATGAATTTCCATAATTACTACTTTTTATAAATTCTAAATCATACATGAAGCAAAAATTCTTTTGATGTTATTCATGCTAAGTGACACCTTTGATCTCTTAACAGTTGAACACTATGGGAATTAGGAATAACACAAATGTGTCTGACTTCATCCTTATGGGATTGACAGACTCTGAAGAGTTCCAGCGTGTTCTCTTTATACTGTTTCTCCTGATATTCCTGATTACACTGCTGGAAAATGCAGGGATGATACTGATAATTCACCTGAATCTACAGCTTCACACCCCCCTGTACTTTTTCCTCAGTCACCTGTCATTCCTTGACCTAAGTTAGTCAACTGTCATCACACCTAAAACCTTTGAGAAATTACTGACTTCCAACAAGTATTTATCATTTATGGGCTGCTTCACCCAGATATACTTTTTTGTCTTCTTGGGTGCCACTAAATTTTTCTTTCTTTCTTCAATGGCCTATGACTGCTATGCAGCTATCTGCAATCCTCTTCACTACCCAGTTATTATGGCCAGGAGACTCTGCCATGTCCTGGTCACTGATTCCTATGTGACTAGTTTTACTGAATCCTTTGTCAATATTCTTTGCATGAATAGTCTGCACTTTTGTAAATCCAAAGTAATTTTTCATTTTTTCTGTGATACAACCCCAATTTTAGCCCTGTCCTGCGCTGACACTTGTAACACTGAAATCATGATATTCACTCTTGCTGGCAGTTAATCCCTGAATGCCATAGTCTTGGGGAAGCATTGCCTCAATGATGCTTTCATGACACATTGTTTTGGACTTTCTTTTAACTTCAAAACCACAATCTAATAAATTCCCATTGTTTGAGTCCAAACATTCTATAGTATTTGCTTGAGCAGATTAGGAAAATGAAACAAATGTTTTCTTGGTTCATGAACAGAATCAAGAACCTCATCTTTCCATGGTTTAAGACCTGAAGTTTTGCAATTAATGACTTTAAATATGTTCATGCTCTGATATTGCTTTTGTATGTCCAGCTAATCATTTAAAAACCTTACCATTCTGTGATATGTCAGTATATTACTTTGTATAATTTTGGTATGATTAAAAATATTGTTTCCTTTCTCCTAATTTCTATGTTTGCTATCTTGAGTTAAATTCTTGACTAATTTGTTACACAAATTTTAATAGAGAAAAGTTGTAAAACTAAGAATTGGTAATGAATCTAAATTTTGTGAGATCCCATAAATTTTAGCCAGGTAGTTTCTAAAAGTTCTTTTTATAGAATCCTCTACATAAACTGTAATTGCAATTTAAATTTTCTTTGCTATTCAATGGATATTTAAGAAAGTATGTTTTCTTCATTTTCAAAATATTTGGTTATTTTTTACTTAAACTTAAGCAATAGGTACTAGATATATTTTTTAGCATTCAAATAATTTGTAGTCTCTGAATTCATATTACTTTTTTTTTTTAGAATTTGTACATTTTCTTAAATGATTTTTAAAAGATTAAAATAAAGTTCAACATCTCTTTTAGGAATAAAATAGTAATGACTTTTCACTAACTTATCACTGTTCAATGATTTATTCAAATACATAAAATGCACATTATTTTCTCTACATCCTAAATTTTAAATGAAATTTATATGAAATCTCATTCATTAAAAAATTTAACTTATATTATATCCAAATAAATTACTTTATTTTGACTGTTTTTGTTCTGAACTCTCTACTGTTTAGAATCTTTATTTATGGCAATTCCTCTTTCTTATTTGCATTTATTTTTATCTATCTATCTATCTATCTATCTATCTATCTATCTATCTATCTACCTACCTACCTACCTATTTATTTCTAGAGGTACTAGGGCCTTGGATTGAAACTCAGACCTCTTATGTGGGAAGACAGTGCTCAACCACTTAGCCACTTTGGCTCCCCTTAGTTGTTTTTTTCATTTGTTTGCCTGTGGTTTGTTTTTTTGTTTTGTTTTTCGGAGGTGCTGGGGATGAACCTGGAACCTCCCATGTGGGAAGCAGGTGATCAACTGCTTGAGCCACATCATATATATTAAAGATTTTACTTATTTATTCATTTATCCCCCCCCTTGCTGCTTGTGCTCGCTGGGTCAGCTAACCACGCCGTGCGGGCGGGCTTGCCTTCACCAGGAGGCCCCGGGAACTGAACCCGGGGCCTCCCATATGGTAAATGGGAGCCCTACTGATTGAGCCACAGCCACTTCCCCACATCATATATTTTTAACAATATTCTTTTTGACTAATCATTCATCTTTTACATGCATTGTATCTTATCTGATATTTTCAAGCTCTTTATATTTTCTAGTCTTTCTTATCAACTGTGCTGGATTTTTTCATTTATGTACATTTCTATAATTTAGAAATTGCATTGTTTTAGTTAGTTTTGACAAAATGGTCAATAGATGCACTAATTTTTCAGACATGAAAAGTTCAGGAAATATTTATATTTTAATTAAATTCAGGCTACCCTATTTTCTTATAAAATATTCTAGAAGGCATTTATGATGTTATTAAATAAATGTAATATACTATTTGGGCAATGTGAAAACACTAGACTATTTGAATTTTCCCTGTATTTCCCCTATTTAAATCAGTGCATATCATGTTTTATGTAAGATGTGTTCTGAAATAATTTTAAGAAAAAACCCTTTCTTTGGTGGTGGCATGTCTAAATACAATGTATTGTAATTTGAAACATTTAAAATGATCAAGAAAATAAGACTAGGATAGAGCATAACAAAATATGGATATTAGATTTTGTTTAAAATTATTGATGTCATATAATAATGATAAAAACAGATTATATTTACTGAGCACCTACTGAGTAGCAAACAATATTCAAAGGGCTTTAGGTATATAATTGATGTAGTTTATCTTCACAAGATAACTCTCAGGTAGTTTTTTGAAATACCTAAAATTTAATCTCAGGTAATGGAAAGTCGTCCTCCCACTTGTTCAGGCAAAGAATAAAGCCTCATGCTGGCATTTTCTCTATGCCACACACCCTACATCGAGTCTATCAGCATATCATATTGATTCTCTGTGCAGAATACACTTGGAGTGTGCCTATTTCTCAACACCTCCTCTGCTCCCACTCTGTCCCAAAAGACCTATAATCTCAGGTTTAAAATATTGCTGCAGCCTTCTAGATTGTCCCTCTGTTTTCTGTCTTATTCCCCTCAAGTTGAATCTCAGTGTAGGGGCCAGAGTGTTACTGTTAAAATGTAAATTGTATCAAGTCACTTTTCTTCCAAAACC
Source organism: Tolypeutes matacus (assembly GCA_026826555.1). Taxonomy (NCBI): domain Eukaryota; kingdom Metazoa; phylum Chordata; class Mammalia; order Cingulata; family Chlamyphoridae; genus Tolypeutes; species Tolypeutes matacus. The sequence goes on along the minus strand of JAKSZT010001430.1, from coordinate 277,961 downwards.
TACATGACTTCCCATTACACTTAGAGTAAAACTCAAAATTTGCATAAGCCTCAGCTCCAACACGATTTTGCTCCTCTGACTTATTTCTATGAACGCATCTCTTATGTAGTCTGAAAATATAAAATAACAGACATCCATGAGCACAGATTTAGAAACATTAAACTTGAGAAGAAAGAAAGATTTAGAAACATAAAAACTTGCGAAGCTATGGTAGCAGCTATCACATTTTATGAAGTGATTACTATGGGTTAGTAATTTTATGGATATTACTTTATGTAACTACATAACATTTGGCAAACTAAATAATTTAGTATCCTTTTAATATGAGAAAACTTATGTGAAGCTAGATACATAAGTCACACAGTTAGTTACCAGTGGAGCCGGGATTCAAGCTCAGGTTTCTCTGACTGCATAGGCTAAAGCACACTACATGTCTACACTGCCACTGTTACATGAAATACTCCGGAGTCATTATTGCCTAGAAACAATGCAAACTATATACTCTGCTTTTACAATTATTTTCATAATTCCATCAAGCTTAAAAGACAATGAAATGAAAAAACAATAATAAAATGACTTCTAGGTCAATTAGTTAACTTGTAAATATATCAAAGTGGTATACACTGAATCCATGATTGAAAATAATTTTCTCTCTTTAATTATTCCTCTAAGATTTAAATGTAGTCTCATATTTCTATTGTACCTATTCTATTATCTTGCATCAAATAATAAAGCAAATTTCTGATTTGAGGCACTATTGATTTACAAGAACTTCCTATTTCTCTTCCTATGTTCCTTGGAAGGCCTGTGGTTCCATTTTTTAATACAACTCTGAATTAACTATAACACATTATCTCAAATTTAAATATTAAAACACATACTCTAGTTTGAGATTCAGGGTTATAGTTTCTAAAATAATGTATAAGTGATAAAAAATAAAAACCTTTCTTCTTATCTCTTGAATTGAACTGTTCATTCAATTATTACAATACACTATGAGTATTATGCACTTAGACATGTAGGCCAGTTTATTAAGATATTCTTGAAGTCCGTAGGGTGTATCGAAAGAGAAAACACAATAACTCTCTTCTGCAACAGAAAAGTAATATAATGAGATTTTTTCCATAGTAAACATGTGAAAGTTTCTGAAACAATGAATTATATGATAAAAATCACTACATGAATGCACTTTGTCATTTAGTAAAAAAATGGTCACTCTCTAGAAAAACCATGTGTCATAGGATCATGGAAGTAATTAAATGATTATTTTTCTAATACATAGTCCTAGCTCTAATATTTATTAGCTATATGACAATAGGTTAATAACTTAAATTCCCTGAAACCAGCTTCCTCTTACTAGCAATATAACCTCTTAATTTTCTCAAAAATTCCATAAATATGTATGTAATAAGTATATGAAAAGGGTAACCTATGGCACAATATATAATTGTTTAATAAAAGTTACTATGCTTCTTTTTAAAATTTTAAAGTGCTATACTTCTCAGTAGTGTAAGAGATAGATTAAGCTTGTTGAGAATGTAAAAGAGGATAAAAAGTTATGAATAGGAAATATTAACAGGAGGGCTGTGGCAGTCAGAAAAATAAACTGTACTAGTCTATGTGATAGAAATTTAGAATATTAGAAGTCCGGTAGAGTTAAGGGTTATATGTTGTGAGTTTCATATGCTCTGTCTTTGTTTGGGGATGCCATATACTAGCCTATCGTTAGTACCCTCCCATATCCATAAGAAAAATCTTAGAATAATTTTGAAAAATACATGGATGCTTGGAACCCATACAAAGAGATTCTAACATAGTGGGTAGATAATATTGGTCATGTAATATGACTAAAATAAAGAAATTAAGAAATATGATATTGGTAGAGAGTCTTATCAATTAATTAAATGCAATCCCAGATTGATCTATAAATTCAATGAAACCCAATTAAAATTTTAGCAAAACATTGTTTTCAGAAACTCACAAGCTGATTTTATCATTTATTTAAAAAGGCAAAGGACTAATATAGCCGAAACAAATTTGAATAAAAAAGAATAATGTTAGAAGACTTGCATAATCTGATTTTATGATTTATCAAAAAGCTAAAATAATCAAGAGAGTGTGGTACTGTTGAAAAGATATCTTGATCAATGGGATTGAATAAAGAGTTTTCAGAAAAAGAGTCGCAGTTACATGCTGTAGATCAGTGTTTTCAGGGCTTTAAGGATGCAGGGTTGGTGATTTAATCACTTTCCAATTCAACTCTTCAATTTGGCTTGTGCAGAAAAGGGATGGATCTTGGAGGATTACAGTTGATTATTATATACTTAAACAGGTAATTATTCTCATTGCAGCTGCTGTTTCAGATTTGGTATCACTGCTTGAGCAAATTAACACATCCCCAGGTACTTGTATGCAGCTATTTATTTGACAAATACTTTTTTTCAATTCCTATTAGATTGCTTTCAATTGGTAAGAACAGCAAAACACCTTCACTATCCTTCTTCAGGGGTAGAGCAAATCTATACCACTATCTCATAATCTAGTCTGTAATTACTTACTTGATTGAATTATATTTCCAAATAACACCATACTGGTCCATTAAATTAATGATATTGTGCTGACTGGATGAAGTGAGCAAGACGTAGCAACTATTCTAGTCTTATTGGTAAATTAATTCATGTCAGAGGATGAGTAATGAATTCAACAAAAATTCAGAGGCATTCCACATCAGTGAAACATCTAGGCATCCAGTGAAGAGGAGAGTGTCAAGATATCCTTTTTATGATGAAGGAAAATGAGTTGCATATGGCCTCTCCTACAACAAAAAAGAGGCATAATAACTAATCAGCCGCTGAGGATTTGGAAGACAACATATTTCTCATTAAGGTGTTATTCTTGTCCATTTACCAAGTAACCCAAAAAGTTGCAAGTTTTGAGTGGGGTCCAAATTAAGAGGCACTTCTGTAACAGATCAAAGCTACTGTGAAAGCTGCTTTGCCACCTGAGCCATAATGATCCAGCATATCCAAGGGTGCTCAAAGTGTCAGTGGCAAATGGAGATGCTGTTTGGAGCCTCTGTCAGGCCTCTATACAGGAAATACACTGCAAATATGGAATTTTGGAACAAAACTTGCCATCTTTTGCAGATACCTACTCTCCTTTTAAGAAACAGATTTTAAACTGCCTCAGGACTTTAGTAGAAACTCAATGCTTAGCCATGGGCACCCTAATTATCACGAAAGCTGAGTTGCTAATCATGAAATGGATGTTCTTTGACCCACTAAGCCATCAAGATGGGCATGTACTGAAGCATTCCATCATCAAATGGTAGTGGCTTATAGGAGATCAGGCACTAGCAGACCCTGAGGTTACAAGTCAGCTACTGAAGGAGTGCTCAAATGCCCCTGACACCCACTTCTGCCACCTTCCTTCACTGTCCTAGTCTTCCGCTGTGGCTTCTTGAAGGGTCCCTCAAAAGAAAAGAAAATGTGGGCCTCATTTAGAGAGGGTTGCGCACAATATACAAATGCCACCCAAAAGTGGACAGCTGTAGCACTACAGCCCCTTTCTGGGACATTCCTTAAGGACAGTGGTGGAGGGAAATCATCTCAGTGGGCAGATTCTTGAGAAGTGAAACTTGACATTCATTTTACTTGGAAGGGGAAATGGTCAGAGATGGATTTTTGTACAGATTTATGGCTGAAGCCAGTGGTTTGGTGTGTGGTCAGGGTTTGAAAGGATATTATTGGAAAATTGAAGACTAAATGGTTTGGGGGAGAGGTATGTAGATGGAACTTTTTGAATGGATGAAAAATGTGAATGTATTTGTGTCCCATGTAAATGCTCACCAGATAGTGTCTTTAGCAGAGGAAGACTTTATAATCAAATGGATAGCATGACCTGTTCTATGGATACTAGTTAAGACTTTTTACCAGCCATTCCTGTCATTGTCCAATGGCCTCATGAACAAAGTAGGCATAGTGGTAAGGATGGAGGTTATGCATGGACTCAACAATATGGACTTCCAATCACAAGGGCTAATCTGGCTACACCATTGTTGGGAGCCCAATCTAACAGCAGCAGAGGCTACCAACCAGTCCCCAAGTGTTCACTTTGCTACTTGGTGGCAATTGGATTACATTACACCACTTTCATCATGAAAGGGGCAGTGTTTTGTTCTGCCTGGATACTTACTCTGGATACTGATTTGCCTTCTCTTCACACAGTGCTTCTTCCAAAACTAACATCTGTGGGCTTATAGAATGTGTTATCTATTATACTAATTCAAAAACTGCTTCTGCTCTATGAAACCACTTCACAGCAAATGAAGTGTGTATGGTGGTCCCATGTTCATACGATTCAAGGATATTACAATAAACTCCATCATCTTGAATCATTTAGATAGAATGGCCTTTTGAAGACTCAATCACAATGTCAATAGGAGAGAAATATCTTACATCACTGGGGAAATATTCCTCAAGGGGCTGTATATGCTCTAAATTAGTGTGCATTCTGTGATGCTGTTTCTTCCATAGCCAGGATTCACATGGTCAGGAATAACACAGCATAAATGTGAGAGGCACCAATTATTACCCATGTGATTCACTAACAAAAGTTTGCCTTCATGTCTCTGCAAACTCAGGCTCTATTGGCCTAGAGGTCTCCAAAGGGAGGAGCACTTCCCCAAAGAAACACAACAAGATTCCATTGAACTGGAACATAAGACTGCCAGTTAGTCATTTTAATCTTCTTATGTCTCTGAATCAATACACAAAAAGGGAGTTACTGTACCGATTGGAATCATTGATCCTGCTTACCAAGGGGAAATAGGACTGTTAATGGATGTAACGAGTATGTCTAGAATATAGGAGTTGCCTTAGTGTATTTCTTAGTACTACAACACCTTGTGACTAAACTCAATGGAATAGCACACCATTCCAATCCATTCAGGAGTACAAATGGTCTAGAGCCTTCAGGAATGAAATTTGGGTCGTCCCACCAAGAAAAGGACCATGACCACCTGAGATGCTTTTTGAGGTAAAGGAGATATGGAATGGGTTATAGGTAAAGATGGTTAAAGGTACTAGTTATGACCATGTAAGAAATTTCAGAAATAAATATTTTAATTTTTAGTAATTTTCATTATTTTGTTATGAATATGTTTATAGACATACACACATATAAAATAAATATCTTTGTTTTCTTCCATCTCTTACCCCCTTATCATAAAACATAGGCTATATTAACTTTATGTCATACTACTACATTTAGAAGATAAGAGTGAATATCATTCAAAGACTTGCATCCTCTTCTGGAGAAAGCATCATGCATTTTCTGTTGTACCCAGGAGAGTTTTATGTTAGGCATAATTATGACTATCTTATTTTCTTTATTTAGGGATTAAGTATGGTTTAAGTAGATGTATATGTGAGCCACGTTGATAAACAATGGATAGTGTGATGGTTACTTTCATTTTTCCACTTGGGCAGGGTATGGTGTCCAATTGTTTGGGGAAACTGGCACTGGCCTGATAGTCACTGATTATCATAGATTAATTTGCACCTACAATCAATTAATTGCATCTACAACTCATGGATCTACCACCAACTAAGTAGATTGCCCACAGCATTGTGGGGGTTCTCCTCAGCTGTGCAGGTTTGAGATTATTTTATGAATCCCAAAAAGAGGAACATTATACTTATAAACTAATCTTTTCCTCTGGTGGTGATGCATTTTTATTTTTTTTTAAATTAAGTGAGGTATCTTTGATTAGATTACTTGTTAAGATCAGGGCTTTTTATTTGACTGTGTCAGTGGACGTGACCCAGGTTAAGTCTTGCCCCTTTGCAAGACACACAGAAAGACAGTCACACACACACAGGAAGAGAAAGCTCTGTCATTTTTTATCCTGAGTTACATTTTTTGCCATGTGACAGAAAGGAGAAGGATCCAATAGCTGAAGACCCAGCGATAGATGAGACATTTTGCCTGATAGCTTATAGCTGAGATTGGAACCATGCCTGATATAGGAGGCCCAGAAAGAAACAAGCCCTATGCCAAGAGAGAGAGGACTACAGTTTTACTTAAGCAGGAAGCCTCTAGAGGCTGATCCCATGGATCCTCAAGAGGAAAAGGAAGCCCAGAGGAGACGGTAGAGACAAGCCAGATATCCATGACTATCTCGCTTCAACATGTGGCAACTGACTTTGGTGAGAAAGTACCTCGAGTTGGACTTTTAAGGCTTTGTAATTGTAAGCTTTGACCTCAAATAAATATCCCTAATAAAAGCCAACAGATTTCTGGAACTTTGCATTGGCAGCCCTTTAGAAATCACTTGGAAGTCTTTAAAAACCAGAACAGATTACTTCAGAAGTCAGAAAGAATTTCTGCTTCTACTTCAGCCAGCCATCTTCTAGTGGGAAATTCAACTTCATCTTCATGAGAGTTTCCATGTCTCAGCCTGCCCTACAGAATTCAGATTTGGTAATCGCCATAATTGTGTTGTGAACAAATATCCATAACAAATCTCTTAATGTATGTCATCTCAGTTCTGTTAAAATCCCTCTTAGTTTGTCAGACTCCATTACAAATACCACATATTGAGTTGGCTTAAACAAAAGGGATTTATTGACTCAGGGTTTTGAATATATTCAAGATATTAACAACTTTGTTGAGTTGTAGCATACATGTCTTGGCTTGTTGCAATCCTTTAGGTTTCTGGGCTTGTATCTCTGCTTCCTGTCATATGGTGATCTCTCTCTCTCCTGGTGTCTGCTCTGCTTGTTTCTGCTGATTTCCATCTTCTTCTTCTGTCATCTTCTCTGAAGTCTGGCCTACAGTGTCTTCTCTTGAAAATTCACCAGTAATATTTATTAAGACCCACTGTCACTTATTTGGGCTTTGACATAATAGAAAACCATATGGTTAAAGAGATCCTATTTACAAATGTGTTTTGACTCATAGGAATGAGGATTAAGACTAAGAACATGTCTAAATTGGGGTACATAATTCAATATACCACAGTGCACTCTCTGAAACACAAAAAGGCATGTTCCTTCCATATGCAAAATGCATTCATCCATCCTAGTTGTAGGTCCATCTTAGGGTAAAATTCCTCTCTAGTCTGTAGAGCTGTGCAATCAAGAAAACAAGTTATCTGATTCCCAAATATAATGATGGGACAGACACAATATAGGCATTCCTATTCCAAAGAGATAAATTGGAAGGAAAAAGGAGTAAGAGTCCCAAGCAAGTCTGAAATTAAGCAAGGCCAACACCAAAAAATTTCGAAGTCTGAGGGTCATCTATGAATCAATGCTGTGTCCTCAGGGCATGGAGAACTGGCAGAACCACCCTTTCCAAGCATCTGGACAGTGTTCTTACTCTCTGCAAACAATAAAGCATAAGCCCTACCCTCTCCAAACATTACAAGGATTGTCAAGTTCTCTGTGATGCTGAAGGATAGATTATACCCTCTCACATTGCTGTGGCAGCTGATATCTCCCTAAACATCTGGACAGATGTCTGCACTCTTCAAGTCCTGGGCCAGAAATTCTGTCCTTCCCAAAAGTTTGACCTGAGATGGTCAATCAGGGGAGATTTCTGATTCCATGGTTCTGCCCTTGAAGTCATTTTTTCTTCATTTTGTCCTGTCTCTGTCCCTTTCTGTCAGCCTAGCAGTTTATCTGTTCATACAAAATTCTCAATAACCTAGCCAGTTTTGCATGAGGCTCAAGAGACCCAATTTATCAGACTGCAGGATTTTTCACAGTTCCTTCCTAGACAAACACATTTCCAATCCTGACTAGAGTACTTAAGGAGTCTTCTGGAGGAATGGAAATATTCTGCTTCATTTTCATGGTCCTGCCTACAGGATTAGTGACAATTTATATAAATTCATTTACACTTATGATATATGTACTTATCTTTATGCATATTATCAGCAATAAAAATTTAAAAGGAAACAAAAACTTATTTTGTTGTGCCTTTTTAAATAAGGTACTTAAATGTTCCTTGAATCATTTATCATCTTGCTTATTCTCCTATTAATGAAATAGTAAATAAATTTTTGCCATGTAATCATTGTATATTTGTATGAGTCAAGTTTTTAAAATTTCAGAATTATAATTTATTATTTTAGTATGTTTCTCTCAAATTGCTAATTCTCTTTCTCATTCAAATAGATTTTTCTTCATTTTTATCCTTTTCATTTTTTTCCTTAACTGTGCTTAAGGAAAAAAAAATGTGATTGTGACTAATTACTCTCATATATTACTAAAGTACTCTAAATTTTGTTTGTTTTATTTCTAGCTTATTTCTGATTTTGTGACTCATGTTATCATATTCTCCTTAAGTATGTCATCTAATTTCTGAGATATAAGATTTACTTGAACATTTAGCTTTTTAAAAAATTTACTTTTACATTATTCTAATATATTAAATTATTTGCTTACTATATTGCCTTTTTATGCTCTGATATTATTAAATTTTGGAATATTATTTGGTTTAATTTTTATCCTTTAGTACTTTAAATATGATTATATGGAGTTTATTTGTGATTCTTCTATTACCCTGTGTTTAAATGAGATGGATATTCTTACTATCAGAAGGAGGTACAGATTTAGGTTAAGAAGGGGTCAAGATAGCTTTTCCAGTTTCTTGCTCATTAAACCACTCTAGTGCTCTTATGATGCACCAACATATTTTCTTAGTGTAGAATTATCTTCACTCTTGGAGAGATGCCCAATTCAATATTATTTCTTTCTGGAATTTCTTGAGTTCCATAGCTGTACTGGTTTTACCTTCCAAAGTGTTGCTCCAGACTTGGACGTTCTATATTGTATAACAGCATTTCCTGAGAACTACACCTTCTAAAACATCTTCCCTTATTTAAAACTTTCCTTTCAGTATTTTTGCTCCACTCAATTTACTTTTGCCCACCTTTCAGTTTTATTAAATTTTCATTTGATTATTTGCTTCTTTTTTCTCTTCTTCTAATGGAAGGCTTTCTCAAATGTCTGGTCATCTTTATAGTCTGCTTCTCATTACAAAATGGGCTACTGAAATAAAAGCCTTCTTTTAAATTTTGGTTCTACACACTCTTCCAATTTCTCCCATGGTAAATGGAAGTGTTTACCTTATGCCCAAACTAATTTGTATATTGGAAGCAGATAACTTGTTCTCTAGATTTCCCAGGTCCACAGACAGAAGGCACTTGTGTCCCAGGACAAACCAGCCAAATTTGATGAGATTTTGTACTAAGCATTGTTAATGAAATTCCTTAAAGATTTTGGGATATTGTGATCAAATGGGTGTATTTTGCATGTAGAAAGAACGTGTCTTTATGAGGTCCAATTCGATGAGACTTTGTATGAACCCTGGAAAAACTTTTCTTATATGTAAGTCAGTCCTGTGGGGGTAAAACCATTGTAAGTAGGACTTTTGATAAGGCTAATTCAGTTAAGGTATGACTCACCTCATTCAGGATTTGTATTAACTTTGTTACTGGAGTCCTTTATAAATGGAATGAATACAGAAAGAGAGAGAAAAACACAGAAGCAAAATATGGAAGAAATATTCATGACCATTAAAGTCCTTGTTTCTATAACTGGTCATGTGGCCAAAGTTTGTAATTATCACTATTTCATTCCACTACCCATTCCATGTTCCCTTTATGGTCAACTCACTGTGGTTCATTGCCTGGGGGGTGACCAAAAATTTCATTCCTGAAGATTCTGGGCTACTGCTTGGATTGGATTTTTGCGATATTCCATTGACTTTAATCACAGGGCATGGTACTACCAAGGAATGCCCTAGGGGTTCTCCGGGGAAACTCTTCTTTTTCTCCGTTGTGTAGGTGCACTCCTATTTCTCCTTGATAGTCATTATCAATCACCTCAGCCAGTACAGTAATTCCCTTCTTTGCCTATTGATTCAGAGGCCTGACGAGCCCAAAGCAGCCAGATGGCACAATCATTGTTGTGTTCCCTGGAGGAAACAATCCTATTTTTGGAACTATGACCTGTAGGCAAGCAAAGCTTAAGGTTGCAGGGAAAGGCAGAAAAAATATTCCAAGTGGATCAATGCAGGTAATACTGAGTGGTACCACTCCCATTTCACCACTTGATTCCTGGACCTGTGAATACTGGCTATGGGAGAAACAGCACCATAGAATACACACTTATTTTGATTATACACAGCCTCCTGGAGAACATTGCCCCAGCCTTACCTCATGATAGGCGCCATAACTGAGTCTTCAAAAGGTCATTCCACAATTCTTTCAATCCACCTGCTTCAGGATGATGGGGAACATGGTAAGACCAGTGAATTCCATGAACATGTGCCCATTTTCACACATCACTTGCTGTGAAGTGGGTTTCTTGATCAGAAACAATGTTTGTAATGACATGGCAGTGGATAAGACATTTGTTAAATCCACTGATGTTAGTTTTGGAAGGAACATTGCGTGCAGGGAAGGCAAACCCACATTCAGTGTAGGTGTCTATTCCAGTAAGGATATATCACGACCACTTCCAGTAAGAAGTGGTCGACTGTAATAAACCTGCCACAAGGTAGCATGCTGATCACCTGAGGGAATGGTGCCATAATGTGGGCTGAGTGTGGTTCTCTGCTGCTGGCATATTGGGCACTCAGCAGTGACTGTAGCCATGTCAGCCTTAGTGAAGGGAAGTCCATGTGAAGGGAGCCCCATACATAACCTCCATTCCTACCACCATGGTCACTTTGTTCATGAGCCCATTGTCAATGACAGGAGTGGCTGGTGAAAGAGGCTGAGTGCTAGTCACAGAGCAGGTCATCTTATAAACTTGATTATTAAAATCTCCCTCTGCTGAAGTCACCCTCTGGTGAACATTCATGTAAGACACAAATATGTTCATGTTTTTTGCCCTCTGAGAAATGTCAATCCACATAAATCTTCCCCAGACCTCTTTATCATCAATTTTCCAATTATGTTCCTACAATTCCTTGAACATCCAGCCAAACCATTGGCATCAACCCATGAATCAGTGTACAAATGCACCTCCAGCCCTTTCTCTTTCCAAGCAAAATAAACAACCAGCATGCACTGCTCAAAGATCTGCCCACTGGGAGGATTTGAACTTACCACTGTCCTTCAGGGATGCCCCAGAATGGGACTGCATTGCTGCAGCTGTCCACTTTTAGGCAGTACCTGCATATTGTGCAAAACCATCTGTAAACCAGGCCCAAGTTTTCTCTTTCTCATTCATCTGGTTGTAAGGAACTCCCCCAAAAGGGCATAGCTGTAGGGTGAGAAAGAGAAGGTAACATGGCAGAAGTGTTGACCATGGGCATTTGGACTAATTCCTCATGTAACTTACCTATGTCTTCAGGTACCCTGCTCAAGTCCTATCTCACATATACCACCTCACTTTATGATGGAATGCTGTTCTTCATGCCCAGCTTTATGATTTGGTGGGTCAGGCATTACCCAGCTCATGACAGGCAACTCAGGTCTCATGGTAACTTGGTGGTCCATGGTTAATTGTTTAGTCTTTTCTTAGGCCCAAAAGCAGGACAAAAGATATCTCTCAAAAAGAAGGTATTTAACTGCAGAGGATGGCAGGGCTTGTATAAAATGCCAAGGATCTGTATTGTGATTCTATAGGGGCCTGCTAAAGGCTCCAGACACCTCCAGTACCATATGGCCCAAGTGGCAGTGCAGCTGGCACAACAGACTGGACCTGTCACAGAGCCTCCTTTTGTTCCAGTCCCCTCTCAAAACGAGCAACTTTGCTGGTCACTGGGTAAATGGGCCAGAGTAGCACACACAAATGAGGAATATGTTGCCTCTAAAATCTGAAGAGACCAGCTAAGCATTGTGCCTCTCTTTTGGTCCTAGTAGGGGCCATATGAAACAGCTTATCTTTCACTTTAGAAATGATATCTGTGTATTCCTCATATCAATGGACACCTAGAAATTTTATCTTTGGATTTAGTCATCAAATGAATCAACTTTCACGTACATGATAAATGACCTTAAACAAATCAGCTCTGGATTTCCTGGCATCCTTCGTTCCCAGAACAAGGTCCACATATTATAACCTAATGATCAGATCCTAAATAATTTTTTATTTGAATTTAACACATTTCTTAGGGCAGTGGATAAAATATTTTCTTTCTGGGAAAGACTAATAATGATTCAAATATGTAACCCAGTTAATGTAAGGCTTTGGTTCCGTCCTTGTGTTGTGAGCAAATCCCTTTTTCCTGGATCTCCATGTGCCCTTACAGACACTATTTCATTCATGACCAGGTTGCCCAGTCCTGTTTGTTTCAGACTAACACATCATCCAATTTAGGGAGAGTATTCCAAAGCCTGTCTATACTTATGTTAAAAAAAAATAAAAACAAAAACAAATTATAATTTTATAAATCATTAGGACTAGAAATTTGAACTCAGATATGAGGTACAAAATGAAGCCAATCAATTTTTCAGGCACATGATATGATTTTCTGACTCTTTGTTTATTCTAACAATCAGAGCAGTGTTCCCACTGGTGGGAATCATAAAAATAGAAAAGGCAGTAAGAAACTTAGCACCAACTCTGTCAGAAATAATAATGATATATCCCTGCCCTAGATGGAAAGCGGATCAAGCTCCATTCATTGACACAGCAGTGATGGACAATTACATTGATCTAGATTTCTTTCTTTTAAAATATATTTTATTTTTAAAGAAGTTTTAGATTACATAAATGTTAAATATAAAACATAAGGGATTCACATAATCCCACCCCCTGCTCCTCCCAAACTTTCCCATATTAACAACATCTTTCATTAGTGTGGTACATTGTCAAATTGATAAACACATATTGAAGCATTTCTACTAACCATTAATATAGTTACATTAGAGTTTTCTCTCTGTTCTTTACAATTTTATAGTTTTGACAAAATGTTTAATGGTCTGTATCCATCATTGCAATGTCATGCAGGACAATCCAATGTCCCGAAAATGCCCCCATGTTAAACCTATTCTTCCCTTTCCTCCCCTCAGAACCTCTGGTGGCCACTGCCTGTATATCAATGATAAAAGTTCTTCCATTCCTAGAATAATAATGTCTATAATAGAATAATAAGTATACTTTAGTCCATTGTTCATCTCCCAATTTTGAGGATTTGGGAATGGTGATGCCCACTCTGTTTCTAATTGAAAGAGAGCTTAGGTCCCATGAGGCAGATAGATGGAACTATCTTCCTAGAAGTTGCAGACACTCTGTGTTCCTTGGGATGGGTGTAGTCCATCTTCATCTTTTTGTTAGTTGTCCTGGGTGAGTCCAGTGAATTGAAGTGTAGGTGTGACAGTTTGATATTATTGATGAATTCCAAAAAGAAATACTGATTTTGTTTGTAAACTGGTTTGTTCCTCTGAGTATACTCTGTTGTATTGCATTAAGAGGTTTCACTTTTACTTGATTAAATTATTATTTATGCTTGATTGGACCATGTCAGTAGAACATTGACTCCTTGCCCCCTTTGTGGGCAGGGACTCACAGAGAAAACCACATGGCAGAGCAGAGAGAGTGGAGTTTAATGCTGGAGTATTGAGCTGGAGCCCCAGGAAGTGAACACACAGGAGAAGAACACAGAGAAGCAGATATGTAAGGAAAAAAAAGAAGGCTCTATTAGACATGGCAGAGGCCCTGGAAGAGAGACAAACTGTTCACCTGACAGTTATAGCTGGCCCTGTGGAGAGAGGAGAACAGCTGAGCCTAGAGAGAAATGAACCCCAGGAGAGAGATGAGACTTATCACAGTTTACAACGGATATTGGAAGAAACTAGGACCATGGAGCCTTAAGAGGAAGACGAAGCCTGAGCCCTCTCAGAGACTGGTAGCCATCTTGCTCCAATATGTGGTGACAGTCTTTGGTGAGGGAAGAAACATATGCTTTACTGCTTTGTGGCTATAAGCTTGTACCCCAAATAAATACCCTTTTTAAAAGCCAACAGCTCTCTGGTACTTGCATCAGCACCTGTTTAGCTGAATAATACAGTAGGTATTGCAACTCTGCAAAGATTCAAGGTTCAACTGGTAGATGAAGAGGCATTTTATATTTAGCAAATATATTTAACAAATATAGTTCTAATTATAGGTTTAAATAAAAGGAGCAGAGGGGCCATGTGTAGGGAAACTATAAATGATTCTAACTCTGTTACACTGGGGAGCATAAATTCTAAAGTATGGCCCACTGACAAGGTGCCAAATTTCTGAACTTGTCTGCCCTGTTTATAGTGTCTAGATGTCTCTAGAGCCCTCAGGACCCTGCTATTTGAGGTATTGTTTACTGTTGCATTAAATGAGATCTTGCTGAGACCTGCATAAGCATAACTTCTAGAATGACCTTCCAATTCACTATGAAATCTCTTAGCCATAAAATCTCATTTGTATTTAATATTTCCCCCTTTTGGTCAAGGTCTTCTTCCAAATGCATTGCTAGGTGGTTCTTGACGATAATTTCTCAGTGCCAATGTAGCAGTTTGATATTGTTTATGAATTCCAAGAAATAGATATTGGATTATGTTTTTAAACTGGGCTGTCCCACTGGGCATATTAGATTATATTGGATTCAGAGGTTTCACTTTTAATTCATTAAATAATGATTAAGTCTTTGATTGGGCCATGTCACTAGGACGTTGCATCCCTGCTCCCTTAGTGGGCAGGGAAAAAGACATGGCAGAGAACAGAGCCTGGAATTTTGATCCTGGAGCCAGGGAAGTAAGCACATAGAGGAGCTTGGTCATGAGGAAAAACAGACAATGCCCCATTAGACATGGTAGAGGACCCAGGAAGAGAGATGAGCTGTTCACCTGATAGTTTGCAGCTGCAGAGACAGAGCCTGGAGCAGCTGAGCCTGGAGAGAAATGAGCCCCAGGAGAGAAACGAGACTTAACCTAGCCTACAGCTCATATTGAAAGAAGCTGGGGCCACAGACCCTTCAGAGAAAGAGGTAGGCTGAACCCTTGCAGGTGTCCGCAGCCATCTTGCTCCAACATATAACAAGAGACTTTGGTGGGATAAGTAAGTTATACTTTATGGCCTGGTACTGTAAGATTCTACCCCAAATAAATACCCTTTATAAAAGCCAACGGAGTTTTATATTTTGCATCAACACCCCTTTGGCTGACTAATATAGTGAGGGAGACTCATCCCTGGGAATCATGTTGCATGCTGGGGAAAAGGTAGTACATTTATATGCTTAGTTTGGCTTAAGGAGAGGCCACATTTGAGCAACAAAGTAGCATTCAGGAGGTAACTCTTAGTCAATATTCATACTAGGCTAAATTTCAAATTCACAAGAAAGGGTTCATAAGTACAATCATCAATATCAAGGGCCTGGTGTATTGGTCTGTCGTCCTTCACTGGGCACTGCCCATGTACTCAGGGGATTTTTGCTGTTCTATTAGAGAATGTAGCAGGACTCAACAGGATGAGAATTCAGTACTCTTTTGGTTCTTGTGTGGGTCTAAACCCACTGAGATAATGCCCCATGAACACCAAAACATATTCATATGTCTTAGAAGCATGTTCTGTGTTCAACTTTCCCTATACATCCCTCATCACCAACACTGACCTCCCATGCAACAGTTGTGAACATTCTGTAATCCAAAACCTCTCCAAAAATGAAGCCAAAAAAATTACCAAATAAAGTTAATAAGAAAATGAAATAATAATTATTTTTAAATAACAAATAAAATACAAAAATAAAAAAAATTAAATATTGAAATAAAATAAAAAGTATTTCATATGCTGTGTCTTTTACCACTGTAAGATCTTTTATCTTGTATGTATAGTAAAAATTACTTCTGTAGGTTCCCCAGTGTCTTATTTTTTTCATTTTATCTTCAAAGAAGCTTTAGGTTAACGAAAAGTGGCATAGAAAATTTAAGCAATTCCCATATATTCAACACCTTCCTCCTTTTCCACTTTCACCTATTAATAACATTGTATATGTGGATGGTACATTTATTACAATTGATTTACAAATATTGAAGCATTGCTACTAACCAGAGTCAATGGTTTACATTATGGTTTACATTTTGTACCACACATTTTCATAGATTTTGATGACATTTAAAATGGCCTTTATCTGTTATTGCAAGATCATGCAGAACAAATCTAATGTCCTAAAAATGCCTTATGTTCCATCTATTTTATACTTCCCTCCCCCTCCCTTCAGAACCTATGGTAACCACTAACTTTCAATTTTTCAAGAATAAGATTTATAGTTAATTTCAATAATATTGAGGGCTTCACATTTTTGTCTGTGTTCTTTTATTAGTTACTTCCTTTTCTCTTCAGAGATTCTTGTCCCTCTAATGTAGAAGATTGCAGGGCTCCCCAGGATGGGAATTTTAATATTTTCTTGTTAATTTTTTGGGTCTCCAGCCACTGAGATAACACACTATGAGAAGATGAAACTTACATATTCCAGAGAGGCATGTCCAGGTTCTCGCTTTCCCACATCTCTCATCATTCAATGCCCTACACTAGTAGCCCTTCCGTGCCTTATTTGCCAAAAGAACATTCCCAGCATTATAGTTTTAACTGCAGATCTGCAAATCCTGATTTCACTGCTTCTTCCACCAGCCCTCCTCCCAGTTCCATGGATAGTCCAACCCTACTCCCAACCATACTCCCCATCACAGATCATCACTGCCAAACCCAGTAGCATCACTGCAGCCATATCACACCCATCCACTGCCTTATCACAACCTTCCACCTTCTCATAATTTTTGGCCATAGGGCATCAGCTCAACACCCTCTACTCCCATTCTGTCTCCTGTTAACTTATCTTCCAAACTCTAGCTCTGCGAGTCTGCTAAATTTGCTTAATTCATATCAGTGAGGTCATGAAATATTTGTCTTTCAATTACTGGCTTATTTCACACATCATAAGGTTTTCAAGAATCATCCATGTTATCATGTGTGTTGATACTGCATTCTTTCTTACAGCTGAGTAATATTCCATTATATATATACCACAGTTTGCTTATCCATTCATCTCTTGATGAACATTTGGGTGGCTTCCAACTTTTGACAATAGGATCAGACAATAGTGAATAATGCTGCTATGAACATTGGTGTGAATATATCTATTCATGTCGCTGCTTTCAATTCTTCTTGGTATATACTCAGCAATGTAATAGCTGGATCATACAGCAGTTCTATAGTTAGCTTCCTGAAGAACTACCAAACTGTTCTCCACAATGGCTGCACCATTCTACATTCCCAACAGCAGTACGTAAGTGTTCCTTTTCCTCCACATCCTCTCTAAAACTTATAGTCTTCTGTTTTTTAATAACCAGCAGGCTAATAGGTGTAAGATGATATCTCACTGAAGTTTTGATTTGCATTTCCTTAATAGCTAGTGCTGTTGAGTATCTTTTCATGTGCTTTTTAGTCATTTGTATTTCTTTTCTAGAGAAATATCTTTTCAAATCTTTAAACTTTTTTATTTATTTTTTGTCTTTTTATTTTCAGTATGTAGGATATATTTATATATGCTGGACATTAAGCCCTTATCAGGTAGAGGGTTACCACCTATTTTCTCCCATTGTGTATGATGCCTTTTTACTTTCTTGACAAACTACTTTGAAGCACAAAAGATTTTAATTTTGAGGAACTTCCAATTATCTATTTTTTTCTTTTGTTGCTCATGCTTTTAATATAAAGTTTATGAAACCATTTCTTACCACAAAATCTCAGAGATGCTTCCTTACATTATCTTCTAGGACCTTTATGATCTTGGCTCTTATATTTAGATCTTTGATCCATCTTGATTTGATTTTTATATGTGGTGTGAGATGATGTTCCTTTCTCTTTTGTTTGGATGTGGATATCCAGTTCTTCATGCACCATTTGTTGAAGAAGACATTCTCTCCCAGTTGAGTGGCCTTGGAGGCCTTGTTGAATTTCAGTTGACCATATATGTGAGTATCTATATCAGAACACTCAATTCTCTTACATCGGTTAGTTTGTCTATACTTGTGCCAATACCATACAGTTTTGATGACTGTAGCTTTGTAGTATGTTTTAAAGTCAGGTGGTGTGATTACTCCAATTTCCTATTTCTATTTCACTATGTCTTTGGATATCTGGGGCCCCTTGCCCTTCCAAATGAATTTCATAATTAGATTTTCCAACTCAGTAAAAATGCTGTGGTAATTTTTATTAGGATTGCTTTAAATCTGTAAATCTGTTTGGGTAGAATGGACATCTTAATGATATTTAGTCTTCTTATCCATTAACAGGAAATATTCTTCCATTTATTTAGGTCTTCTTTGATTTTCTTTAACAGTGTTATGTAGTTTTCTGCATACAAGTCATTTACATCTTTAGTTAAATTTATTCCTAGGTATTTGATTTTTTTTAGTTGCTATTCTTGATTTCCTCCCCAGATTGCTCATTATCGGTGTACAAAAATGCTATTGATTTTTGCCTGTTGATCTTATATCCTGCCACTTTACTGAACTTGTTTATCCTCTCTAGAAGGTTTGCAATAGTTTTCTCAGTGTTTTCTATGTTTAGGATCATGTCTTCTGCTAATAGTGAAAATTTTACTTCCTTTCCAATTTAAATGCCATTTATATCTTTTTCTTGCCTAAGTGCTCAAGCAAGTACTTCTAACACAATGTTAAATAAGAGTGGTGAAAGTGGGCATCTTGCTCAAGATCTTAGATGGAAAGCCTTAACATTTCACCATTGAATATGATGTTAGCTCTGGGTTTTTCACACATACTCTTTATCATGTTGAGGAAGACTCCTTCTATTCCTATCTTTTGAACCGACTTTTATCAAGAAAATATGCTGTATTTTGTTATATGCTTTTTCTGCACCAAGAGAGATGATCATGTGATTTCTTTACTTTCAATCTGTTAATGTGGTATATTATATTGATCGATTTTCTTATGTTGAACCATCCTTGCATTCCAGGGATGAAATGCACTTATTCAAGACATATAGTTTTTTGATGTGTTGTTGAATATGATTAACAAGTATTTTGCTGAGAATTTTAGCATCCAATTTCATTACAAGGATTGGTCTGTAGTTTTCCTTTCTTGTGGCACTTTATGTTGCTTTGGTATTAGGGTCATATTGGTACCATAGAATGAGTTAGGCAATATTCCCTCCACTTGTATTTTTCAGGAGAGTTTAAGCAGGATTGGTATTAATTCTTTCAAGAATGATTGGTAGAATTCACCTGCAAAGCCATCTGGTCCTGGACTCTTCTTATTTAGGAGATTTTTGATGACTAATTGAATTTCAAAACTTATGATAGGTCTGTTGAGTTATCAATTTCTTCTTTCATTAATGTAGGCTGCTTGTGTGTTTCTAGGAATATTTCCATTTCATCTAGGTTATACATCTTGTTGGCATTCAGTTTTTCAAAGTATCTTCTTATAATACACTTTATTTCTGTAGGATCAGTGGGGCTATCACATTCCTCATTTCTTATTTTATATATTTGCTTCTCTCTTTTTCCCTTTTTTTAGTCTAGCTACAGGTTTGTCAATTTTATTAATCTTCTCAGAGAGTCAGCTTTTGGTTTTGTTAATTTTTCCTTATTTTCAGTTTCATTTAGCTGCCTTAACCTTTGTTTTACCCTCCTTTCTACTTGCTTTTAGATTAGTTTGTTGTTCATTTTCTAATTCCTCCATGTGTGAAGTTAAGCCTTTGATTTTTGCTCTTTCTTCTTTTCTATATAGGCATTTATTGCTATAAATTTCCCTCTCAGCACTGATTTACTGCATCCCATAGGTTTTGATATTTTGTGTTCTCATTTTCATTCATTCCAGGTAAGTTGCTGATTTCTTTTGCAATTTCCTTCTTGACCCACTGCTTGCCAAAAGTGTGTTGTTTAACTTCCCTGCCTTTTTGGCTAATCTAGTTCTCTGCCCCTTACTGGTTTTCAGCTTAATTCCATCGTGGTCAGAGAAATTACTTCGTATAATTTCAATCTTTCTGAATTTGTTGAGAGTTGTTCTGTGCCTAGCATGTGGTCTATTCTGGAGAATAATCCTTGTGTTCTCAAGAATAATGTATATCCCACTGTATTTGGATGTAATGTTCTGTATATGTATATTAAGTCTAGATCTTCTAATGTGTTATTCAAGATCCTTGTTTCTTTATTGACCCTCTGTCAAGATGCTCTGTCTAATGGTGATAATGATGTATTAAAGTCCCCTACTATACTTGCAAAGGCATTTATATTCCACTTAGTTTTTCCAATGTTTGCCTCAGGTATTTTGAGGCATTCTGTTTAGGTGCATAAATGTTTATTAATGTTCTTCTTGATAGATTATCCCTTTTATTAGTGTATAGTTTCTTTCTTTTTCTCTTGCAATAGTTTTGAAGTTAATGTCTATTTTGTCCAATATTAGTACAGCTACTCCCAACCTTTTTTTGGTTATTGTTTATCTGTAAAATTGTTTTCCAACCGTTCACTTTCAGCCACCTCGCATCCCTGGGTCTAAGGTAAGTTTCTTGTATACAGCATATAGTTGGATTATATTTCCTATTCCATTCTGCCAATCTGTGTTTCTTGAATGGAAAGTAATTGATTAATATTCAATGTTATTGTCAAGGCAGTACTTACATTAGCCATATTTTCTTTAGGTATATATATGCCATAAGTTGTTTTCATTTCTCTTTTTATCTTTTTAGCTATTCTTACCAATAATCTTCCCTTTTACACTCTCCAACAACCCTCTCTTTCCAGTATTTTTGTTTCAACCTTCAGAACTCCCTTTAGTATTCTTGAAGGACAAGTTTGTGTTTGACAAATTCTCTTAATTTCTGTTTATCTGTGAATATTTTGAACTTGCCCTCATTTTTGAATGCTGCTTTGCTGGATACAGAATTCTTGGCTTACAGTTTTTTTTTTCTTTTCTTTCAGCACCTTAACTATGGCATAACACTGCCTTCTTACCTCCATAGTTTCAGATGAGAAATCAGCACTTAATCTTATCGAGCTTCTATTGTATGTGATGGATCTCTTTTCTCTCCCTGCTTTCCTGAGCATTGGGGAATTTGATAAGTGTATGTCTTGGGGTAGGCCTTTTAGGAGTTATACTTACTCTTTGGGGCTCACTGCACTTCCTGGACATGTATGTCCATATGCTTCAAAAGAGTTGGGAAATTTTCAACCATTATTTCCCCCAACACTCATTCTGTCCACTTCCCCTTCTCGTCTCCCCCTAGGATACCTATAATACATATGTTTGCGTGCATAATGTGGTCAATCAAATTCCAGAGTCTCTTCTGGATTTTCCCTCTTTTTATCTGTCTGAGTCCAGATGTGCTGTCTTCAACATCACTGATTTTTTTCTTTTTGTTCAAATCTTCTGTTATGTGCTTCCAGCATATTTTTTATCTCTTGCATTGTGCCACTCATCACCAACAGACCTATTATCTTTTTATGTATGTTTATGATTTCTTCAGTATGTTCCCCCAGTGTCTTCTTAGTATCCTTCAACTCTACCTTCATTTCGTTAAGTTGATTCATGAGAGTTGTTTCGAAATCTTTTATTAATTGTTCCATGTTCTGCATCTCCACCTGTTTTTCAGTTTGTTCATTAGACTGGGCCATGTATTCCTGTTTCTTAGTATGGTTTGTAATTTTTGTTGGTCCAGGCATCTATTTCTCTTGATGGGCTTACTTGGTTGGTTGCTTCTCTTTCTACTCTGTGGTTTTTGTTTTGCTTTGTAGTAAGGTCCTTTTTGACACTTGATTTTTCTTATTCTATACCCTTGTATTTGTCTGTGTTCCATTTTTCATTTGGCCTCTTCATCTCTCTGTCCCTCTCCCTTCTGAATGATGCACCACAATTTTCTATTCTGCAGATCCCCAAAGCCACTCCCTTGGCTAGCTTTTTGCCCTTCCTCCGTTTTTTTTTTTTTTTTTTATTATTATTATTTTACAAGAGTTGGACTCTGCCTATCTACTTTGATGACATCTGCCTGGGAGTCGTGATCTAGATTTTTTGTTGACCTGTCCTGGTGTTGTCCTTACCATTGCTCATATTTCTTGTGGTACTTGGATTAATGAAATATTTGAACCTCAAGAAAAAAAGCCTCAGGGTTTAAATTTATTTTAATGTGTAGCTTAAAGTTGGTAACAGTCTTGTTAATGCCTTCTTTGTTTTCCACAATGTGTCTTTTTCTTCATTATATTACTTGGCATTATTAAGGAGCCTGGAATGTATGAGACCATATTATATATCAGAAATATCAAGATGAAGAAGTAAAAGTTGTGCCCTGCCTTAAGGGAGTGAATAATTTAGAGAAAAATATGAAAGTTGTGACCATTTCTTAATCAAAATAAAATAATATTAAGGTCTACTTAAAGCACTGGAGGAAAAACACCTATTTGTTTTCAAATTTTTTTGTGGAGAATTAATTAGTTAATTCATCCACTCAATCATTCATTCTGAGTTAATCAATAAATATTTTTACCTTTCCTGTGTATTATGTTAAAAGCTGATTATACAAATGTGAACTATTTTGACATACCCATTACTTTTATAAAAATAAAAAGAGACAAGAAAATGCCACAGAAAAAGTAAAATAACTATTGGGTTTAACATATATATAAATTTTTTAACTTTTGTGGTAGAAATATATATATGTAAGCATGGTTTTTCTCTATGTTTTCTTCCAAGGTTTTTATGTTTTCAGCTCTTATGTTAAGGTCACTGATCTATTTTGGCTTATATTTTGTAGATGGTGTGAAGTACAGGTCAAACTTCATTCTTTTGCCTGTGCATATCCAGTTTTCCCAGATTCATTTATTAAAGAGACCATTCTTTCCCCCAATTAATGTACTTGGAAACCATGTCAAATATCAGTTCTTCATAGATGTATGGAATGACTTCTCAACTCTCAATTTTATTCCATTTGTTTTCTTTATGCCATTATATGACTGTTTTTATTACTATAGCTTCGCAGTAACTTTCGAAATAAAGAAGTAGAAATATGGTAGATTTAACTATGGACCTCAATTAAATACATGTTTTTAATCTTAACCTGCATTCCTTTGTGTATTTATTCTGTAAATGGGATATTTAGACAATGTTATTTTTAGTTCAGATGTGGCACAACTGCATCAAGATGGACTTCAATCCAAAGGAGCAGAGTCATCAAAAGAAATTTGAATGTTATTAGAGAAAGCGACAGGGAGATGCCAGAAAGTATAGGTCAGTTGAAACCATAAAATCAGACACAAAGAGAGAGAGATTGCTATGTGACTCATGGAAAATATATAAGCAAAGATACTCCAAGAATTATATGCAAGACACTTCCAGAATAGTATGACTTTGGGGAGATAGCATTGCCTTACAAATGCCTTGAATTGGGACATATAGCTTCTGAAACCATGAGCCAATATATTCTTGTTGTTCAAGCCAACCAATAGCATGGTATTTGTCAGAGCTGCCTGACAGCATATGTGAGACCTGCAATTTTTTTTTTTTTACTTTTTCAATATTGTTTTGGCTATTCAAGGTCCCTTGAAATATTTCATATGAACTTAAGATTAGTTTTCATTTCTCCAAAAACAAGTGTTTGGATTTTGAGAGTCATGGCTTTGAATCTGTAGATCCCTTTGGATGTATTGACATCTTAACAACATGAAGTCTTCTTATCCATGAAAATGGGATGTCTTGCCATTTATGAATTTTTATATTATGTAATTTAATTTCTTTTAGCAGTGTTTTGTATTTCTTGGTGTACAAGTCATTTGTAAGATGTAAAAATAATTCTATTTCTTAAGACTGTCAAGCAGAATTATCAGATAATTATGCTGAAATATTTAGCATATTTCTGGGTACAGTTAGACAAGAAAAAATTGGTAGCACTCTCCGCATATATTTCTCTACACAAGAAAAAGAAAGATATCAAACTTTAATGATTCCAAACTTCAACAAATATAACACTTCTTTAAAAAAAAAAAACAAGTTTTAAACAATTTAAGGAAAAATAAAGTTAAGCTTAAAAGGGAAAGGGGGTGCAAACAGAGCAAAATAATGAAATGGATCTGAGCAAAGAGAAATCACCATAATAAGATAATACTTGTTTATTTTGGTAGAAGTAAAACGTGATTAAAGAAGGAGGGTTCAGTGTTACTGAAGAGTATTTTAGTATCTGGAGCAGAGTGAAATGATAGAAACTGATAGGGAAAATACCAGGGAACCTGAAGTGTTTTGCACAGAAATATTAACATACCCAAAGATAATGGTAAGTAGGGAATGAAGTGGAGCCTGTGCCAGCTAAAAAAAGATAGCTGGAGGTCACTCTCACATATCAACTTCTTAAATCAGCTATCACTGGAAAAACATTATCTACATAATATTATATACATATATAATATTTATATCTCTATATTTATCCAATATTTAAAAAAATCAAACAGTGAATAAATAATAGCTTTGTCAAACAATTTTAAGGTGTTCGATGTGTTTCTGGTGATTTTAAATTACTGAATATTGTGGAAAGGTAGCAACAAAAACAATTAAGGCTTGAAACTTTTCAGTGTTTATGAATAAAAATTAAATAATTTTTGAATGAAATATTTAACAGAGTAACCCTTTAACAGCAAATAATGAATGTTGAAATAATTTTGAGGAGATTAAAGTACATATCCAAAAAATAATATACTTAAATAAAGGTGGTTGAGAGGTGGTAATACAAAATACCACAGGAAAGCAGGGAAACTTGTATTAAAGAATATTTGTCAATAGGGAAATCAAAGTTACACTAGATAATTAACAAAGACCCAGTGGTATAGTTTCCTGGTCTCAGATGCTTTGGGAAAAATAACAAATTGCATTCATGTTGCCAAGGTGTATCTCAAAGGAGAAAGACACTCATATATTCTTCTGATTTCAGTGAAGCTAGAACCACGTGGGGGAGCAATAGCACTTTCCTCATCTGTGGTAAGTAGGGGGCCCCAGTCGTCATGATTTTCAGAGTAGCTCCAGTGACAACTTTTGACCTCATAGCTTCAATTAAAACTATGGAAATTACAATAGTATCAATGCCAGACTTTTTACATTAAACCATCCCTATTCATATTCTCATTCACAACGTTTTTTGGAGTAAATTGATAAATTTAGCACCATTATTATTCTCTTTGAAGAGAGCAAGGCATCTCTTTCATTTTTCTATGATTTTGATATTGATACTGGAAATCTAAGCAATGAAAATTCTAAAGGGGAAAGGCGTAAACATTATTTGAAAACTTCATCTAGATTGTGGTCTTAGCAAAGACATTGATGATCAGGTCAGGGTTATTGATGCTGAGTAACATTTATGTTTCAAATACTAATATTTTTTCAATGGGAGCTCCCAGTTTTTCAATAATGTGATATATTATTATTGCCCCCTTTAATTACATCTACAGAATTTCATTAGTGCCACAGATATCTATGCTCTCATTTTACCAATATCATAAAAGAGATGAAGATTTTCAGAGTTTAAACTCCCTCTTAAGTAGGTCCTTTGACAAGAATGTGGACTATGATGTTTAACTGGTAAGTGATTCCTGGAAGCATAAATGAAGGAATGGGAAACGTTTGACAGAGAGGGGAGAAAAGCTAACAAAATTTGCAATAGAGAGCAAGTTACATCTGTACACATGTGTGGCTCAATCACTTGAAATGCTTTCAAATGCCTTGCAGAAATCTTCTTGGAATTGTCCCAAGGAAGGTCAGAGATGCTGCAGATTGGACACAGTTGTTCAGAAGTTGCCAAATGTGATAGTGAGTGGGGAGAAAGAGGTTTTTGCAACAGTGAGAGTCACAATACTAAATTAATGGCAAAGTGAAAAAAATATTAGACATTTTGGCTTAGGCCAATACATTCATCAGAGCATAATAATAAAATGCTTTGGCCCAACTATTTTTGTATTAAATTTTAATGTGTTTCCAAATGGATGGTGAGATTCAAGGCTTGGAAGTATCTCTGAATATATTTCAATGAGGACCAAACTGAGTTTACAATCAGCACAATTAAAGGTCCAGGGCAAGTCAGTCCTTAGATGAATTATATCAGATGTGTATATTCTCTTCAGTATTGCTGAACTCGCCATGCCTTAAATATTCCACAGCTCTAGGCTTGGGTATTCCCTTTCATTTCTCATAGTATACCAGAATGCATTAAGGGAAGTGTTCTTCCTTTCCTGCATTCCATGTTACAAATTTTACATATCACAGGTAAAGAGGGAAAACTATGTTTGGGAATGGGAAAAGGCTGAGACCTTCCCAGACCTCTCCACAGGTCCTTGTATTATGACACAGCTACAGTGCAAACCATGTAGCTCAGCCATAGGATTTTGACCATGTATTTGAGAATCTGGAATACTGGGATATACTAATAATGAAGTAGCAAAGATCAAAAACATATTCAAAGGTTATAACAACTTGCATAACAGTGATTTCACATTCAACCACAAATTTATACCATTCACTGATGTCCCTGTATTGTGGACTTAGTGTTTCTTTACTGAAATATTGTACTGTACTTTATCCAATTATGACTGAAACATTTATAAGGGCTCATGGTTTTGATAGCTTTGAGGGATGAAGGGTGTATGAGTGTTTGTTCTTTTTGTTTTATAATTTTAAAATAATATGTGTACATATCTCTACTGATGCAATCACCTATAGACTACCAGTTCTGATATATTTTTAGAGTCATTCCAGATTCTTTCTTCCTTTCTATCTTTCTTCTTCTTTTTACCCCTTTCCTTTCAAAGTAAGCAATACGATCTTAATCTTACCAATTTATTAGTCTCAATTAAAACTTTTTGCATACGATATGTCTAGAATAGGCAAATTCATAGAGACAGAAAGTAGATTAGAGGTTACTTTTTAAAGTTGATATTAATGATTTATTGATGTTGTTTAAATGATGGGACATAGCTATTGTTTATACCTTTTGTATAAATAGGGTTAAACTGACCTCCTTGGATGAGTTGCAGAGCAGAAGATGAGTAATGAATTTTATATGATCCAGAAGAATGTTGCAGTTTTGGATAGATAATTTTAAAGTGATTTAAAATCATTAGAGTAGGCATGTTGGGGTCTTCTGCAAATGAGCTAGATTCTTACCAATCATTACAGAATGGAGTGATAATAGAACTTAAAAATGAAATGAGGGTAGTATTTAAATGTGGAGTTAAGAATGAGAGGAAGTATAGCAAAATCTGCTTTATGAGTTAATATGGGTTTCTCTGGATATTCAGACTAAAGTGTAAAGGAAAGGAGTGAAGGGCTATTATTTTTAGTATAATTTCTTCCTAAAAATTGGTATGTTTAAAACAATTATATGAATTTTAAAAAGAAAAAAATAAAAAGAATGTCAGGATTTCCAAAGTAGGCCAGATTTATCAAATGTGGTGTTGCTGACCAAACCATGAAAGAATTGTACATATCCTGGGATGGTGACCAGTATCTGACACACAATTAAAATATTTACTAAATATCTTTTGTTGTGTCAGCTTCTAAATGCAGTTCTCTTTTCAGTGAAAGATGAGGTCCTTACTTTAAATTCCTTCATCTAAAACAATTCAAGTGGATTTATGCTACACATAATAACTTTGAATGCTGAAATTTTTACCAGGTGATGTCTTCTGAAATCCAATGACTGTTTTGATGGTTCTTCACACAGTAAGTCTCCCTAATGGCCTGGATGAACACACAGAATCATACAGCGCTGAATGAATTCATTCTGACTGGGATTACAAACCACCCTGAGCTGCAGGCTCCATTTTTTGGGCTGTTCCTCATCATCTACGAGATCTCAGTGGTGGGGAACATGGGCATGATTGTCCTCACCAAGATGGACTCTAGGTTACAAACGCCCATGTACTTTTTCCTCAGACACCTGGCTTTCATTGATCTTGGTTACTCAACAGTTGTGGGACCCAAAATGTTGGGGAACTTTATAGCGAATCAAAATACAATCTCCTATAAGTGCTGTGCTACACAGCTAGCTTTCTTCATCATGTTCATCATTAGTAAACTTTTCGTTCTTTCAGCAATGGCCTATGACCGCTATGTGGCCATCTGTAACCCTCTGCTCTACACAGTTGTGATGTCCCAGAAAGTATGCTGGATGTTGGTGGCAATCCCCTATCTCTATAGTGCCTTTCTGTCCCTGCTAACCACCATAAAGATTTTTATTTCATCTTTCTGTGGCTGTAATGTCATAAGTCATTTCTCTTGTGACAGTCTTCCATTGTTAAGTTTGCTGTGCTCAAGCACACATGATATTGAGTTGATAATACTGATCTTTTCAGCATTTAATCTGGTTTCATCTCTTCTAATAGTCCTCTTGTCTTACATGCTGATCCTTAAGGCCATCCTCAGGATGAACTCTGCAGAAGGCAGGCATAAGGCCTTCTCCACATGTGGGTCTCACCTGACGGTGGTAGTTGTGTTATATGGGACTTTATTTTTTATATATGTGCAGCCCAAGTCCAGTCACTCTTTTAATACTGATAAAATGGCCTCTGTGTTTTACACCATGGTAATACCCATGTTAAATCCCATGATCTATAGCTTAAGGAACAAAGAGGTCAAATCTGCCCTACACAGATTCTGGAAATACTTGTGAAAACTTACTATTCAAATTAAAGTTAGAATATATATACAGTAAATTAGTCTATTTACAACAGTTTATTACATGTGAAAAACCTTTAGATAGTACTAGTGAGTAAAGACACAGAAAAAGACAGCAATAAATGTATGTTAATTCAGGAAATATATTTGTAATATCCTTCTGTCTAATAGATTGAACATCTATGGATTGAACAGATACCAACAAGTTTCTTGACAAAGTTGTATCAAGAGAAATGCTTCCATGCTGGATTGAATGGTACAGAGATGGGAAAAAATGAAGGAAGAATTACTCCAAGGAGGGAATCAAATACACAGGTGTCTCAACTACAAGTATTTCCTTGGGTCAAGAGAGCAGTTCTACCCTCATGTACTGAGGTGGTGGAATATCCTCTCCAGTGTTCTAAAGACATACCCACCACCCTGGTCTTTGGAGACAGTGGGACTGTCATCCTCATAGTCAGAGATCATTTAGCTGTCACTCCATCAGGCCAAGAAGACAAAGTATCAAGACACAGACTACTCCCAAGCCCTGAAATATAATGGAAATTTTGTTTGAGACCTGTGGCCCTTGTTTTTTTTCCAATTTCTCTCTCCTGGGATGGGAATGCTTATCTTATACCCCATCATAAAATTGTATTTTGGAAACAGAAAACTTTTTTTCTAGGTATCATGGTCTTCACTGGGCAGGAGTTTTAATCAAGATAGACCATTACAAAGTGCAATTTGGTCAGATTTTGATCTTACAGTTGTTACTGAAATGGCTTAAGTCTTTTAAGATATTGATAAAGTGGGTATATTTTGCATTTGGGAAGGACATGGCTCTTTGGGGTCAATTGTCAACTGTTATGAGTTGAATTCTGTTCCCCCCAAAGGAAAGTTCAATTCCTACACATGGTCCTGTGTATGTGACTTTATTTGGAAACAGGGTTTTTGAAAATGTAATTAGTTAAGATGAAGCAAACCAAATTGTAGTGAATTCTAATATAAAATTACTGGTATTTGTATAAGTAGAGCAATTTTGGACACACTAAGAGAGAACAGAGATGGCTATATGATGAAGGCAGAGATAAAATTATACTATAAGTTAAGGAAATTCATGGATTGGCAGCCTGTCAGAACCCTACACATTTCAGATGAAGCCTGGTTCTGCCAAACGTTGATTCAGACGTCTAGCCTCCAGAATTGTGAGACAATAAATTTCTTTTATTTAAGCAAACTAGTCTATGGTATTTTGTTACAGGAGCCATGGAAAACTAAGTCATTCAACAATGGATTTTATACATAGTTGAAGAAGGAAAAGGAGAATGAAGCAGAAGTTAAAAAAGAATGAAACATATAGGCATCATAAGTGCACGAAACCATACACCCACCAAAAAAATTTATAGTGGTGTATACTACTCTAAGACATATTGAGGTATACTCATAAGATTTGGGCAGTTTATAAAACTTATACATGTATTTTGAAATATGTGCTACAGTTAAAGAGTACTGCATATATGCAAGAATTCAATGTTGATTTCATACATGAAAATTAATCTATGCCATTAATCCCATTGTAATTTAAAGGAACAAATGAAAAGGAGCATATGGTAAATTTCAACATCAATTTATAATAAACTTTCTAACAGAATAGATGGAAAGAAACATATAAATATAATAAATTATATCTGTAAAATTCTTACATGAAACATATAATGTAATAGTGAAATGATAAATGCATACCTACTGAAATTGACCCCAAGGTGGAAGGCTGAAAAGCTTTAATGGAGAGACTCATACAGACCTAATCTGTAAAAACTGAAGGAGGTGTATTTTTATTATTATTATTATTATTTAAGCTCCTGTCTTTTAAGGAATCTCTGTCATCACACTAGCAAGCTGAATACAAGTTAAAGAAAAAGAGACTTAAGATTTATATAATTAAGAAATACAATCTTTGCAAAAATAGCATTGAAAAATCCCTAAACAATTATACTAATACCCCCTTCAACAATTAAAAAAAATAAAGAAAATTTTTGAAAGAGTGAGAATTTCACTGAAATTCTGAATTTCAGAGCTAACCATTAAAATATTCAAATGTCCAGATTAAAAAAAAAATCACAAAACAGTCAAAGAAAGAAGAAAAGTTTGCTTATTTTAAAGGAACATGTAAGGTGACATAAAATATCCCTGATACATTTTACTTACTAGAAAAAGCCTTTAAAATGAGTGCCTTAAATATGAGCTAAAGAAATCATGGACAAAGGACAAACAAGAATCAAGAAAATAATACATGATTAAAAGTAGCATTTCATTAAAGAGCTAGAAATTATAAAAAGGAAATTCTGGAAACAGAAATTCTGGAGCTGAAAAGTACAGTAACAATAAGGTAAATTGGGGAGACTACAACTGACTGTACAGAAATAATTTTAAATATGATTATAAGCAAATACTACATATATTATTTCTATAGCAACAAGTTATATAATCTAGATGAAATAGAAAAAATCCCTAGAAATGCTCAAACTACTTACACTGTCTCAAGAAGAAATAGAAACTCTCAAAGGACCAATAACAGGAAATTTAATCAGAATTGCACTCATACCAAAAGCCATGTAAAGACATCACAATATTCCTTGAAAATGCAAAAATCTTAAAGAAATACAAGTAAGCCATATCCAGTAGATTATATAAAAAGAAGTGGGAATTATCCAAGAAATGCAGGGGTGGTTCAATATAAGAAAGTGAATCAATGTAATATACTACATTAAGAGAACAAGAAAAAAAAATAAACATGGTTACCTCAATTGACATAGAAGATGCATTTGACAAAACTCAGCACCATTTAATGTGAACAAATCACTCAAAATCTAGGGTAGCAGGTGTAGCTCAGTGGTTGAGCACCTGCTTCCCATGTACAAGATCCCAGGTTCAATCCCTGGTACCTCCAAAAAAAATTCTAGGACTAGCAGGAAACTTCCTAAGCATGATAAAGAGCATATAGGAATACCCACAACACACCATTCGCTATGAGGAAAGATTGAAATCATTCCCCCTCAAGTCAGGAACAAGATAAGGATGACCACTTTCAACAATGGTATTCAGTATTATACTGAAGATCTAACCAGAGCATTTAGGCAAGGAGGAGAGCTAAAAGACATGAAAACTGGGAAGGAACTAAAAGACATGAAAAACTAAAAAGGAAAAAGTATAAAACTACCTCTATTTGCAGAAGGCATACTAGAGAATCAAATAATAATAATAATCCACAACATTTTCTAGTGCTATGAAATGAATTCAGTGTAGTTGTGGGGTGCAAGATCAACAGTCAAAAATCAGTAATGTTTCTATATATAAGTAATGAACAATACAATTTGAAAGTATCAAGGTACCAGGGTACCTGAAGTGTTTCCAACTGAAATATTGATATACCCAAAGATAATCATAAATAGGGATTGAAGAGGAGGCTTCAAAAACAGGGAGCTGGAGGTCAGCTCTCTTTCATCAATTTCTTAAGTCAGCTCTCTTTTACTATCGGAAAAATTATCTACAAATATAATATACATATATTATATTTATCTTTATATATTTATCCAATGTTTAAAATAACTCTATCAGTGACTAAATGATTTAATAGCTTCATCAAACAATTCTAAGATTCTCAAAGGGTTTCTGGTAACTTGTGAACTTTGTCACAAGAAAAACATTTAAGATCTGAAACTTTTCAGTATTTATGAACAAAAATTAACGAATTCTTAAATGAACATTTAACAAAGAGTGACTCCTTAGCACCAAATGAAATTTTTCAATTAATCTCTTTCAATTTGTCCTATTAAAAGATGAAAGCAAAACAATAAATGGCACCAAAGAATCTCAACAGTATGACTGAAATCATTCTCCTGATAGTCTTGTGGCACCATTGCTCCATATTTCTCTTTTCTTTTAGTCCTGGTGAGTTATGATCTGACCATGGCTTGGAATCTGCGCATCATCACCCGCATCAGGGCTGACTATCAATTTCAAGTCCCCATGAGGTTTTTTCTATGATACTTGACTATCATCAGCTTAGCAATTTTACCACTATTACACAAAAAAATGCTGGTCAACTTAATGTTGGTTAAGAAAACATATATGTCTTGTTTGTGGTTGTGCAGCCCAGCTGAGTGGATTCTTAATTTGTATTATGGCTGTAATGACCTATTACTGCTATGTGGCTATTTGCAACCCTTTAAACTACATGATATGTGTGTCCTGGCAGATCTGCTTTATTCCTCCAGTACCTGTACAGTCTGACCTCTGCACTGCCTTGTCTTGTGTTTTCTCTGTGTCATACTGCTCTTCGAGTACAATCAACATTTTTTAATTGTGATAATGTCCCTTTTTCAGCATTATCTTGTTTTGCTATCTACATTCCAGAAGCAGCAAAGTTCAACTTTTAGAGAAGTAATTTTTATTTTCAATGATCATTGTTCTGATATCCTCTTCCACATTGTCCTCACTATTTGTTCCTCATAAAGAGGACAAAAAGCTTTTCTATCCGTGCTTCTCACATATTTGCTGTTTTTGTGTTCTATGATACTCTTTCATTCATTTTTTTGCATCCAATGCCAATCCTTTATTAGATAATGATAAAATATCCTGTACCTTTTACACCCTAATCATACCAATGCTGAGTCCTCTAATTACAGCCAAGGGAAAAAGGATGTGAAGGATTCACTGAAGCGATTCCAGAATAACTCTTTGCCACTCTTTCAAACAAATGCAAATTTAAGAGTTTAAATTTGCTCCTGAAAATCCTGCTATTGAATGAAGAGGTAAAAATGCCTACTTTTCCTTTAATTTAATATTAATGGGAAAAATTTTAATGTATCTTATTCAAACACAAAATATCTTTATATTTATATCTTTATAGATATAAAAATGTACCAATTTTAAAATTAAAACAAACATGTCATAAACAATAATTTGAAAGTAAATAAATACATCAAAATTAAGAATATGTGTAATTTATAAACATGGAACAGATAGCAAGATCATTCTCTATACCATTCACATCTCTAATTCAAAGTTTTATTAATATTTTTTTCTTTTTTATTACACCACTTTCCCCTCAACTTCATAATCTTTTCTGGGTCCATTGTTATCTTACACTTTAAAGTCAATTTATATCACAGAACAAATAAAACCTCAAGATCTGGTGCAGCAAGGTGATGCAACAAGACGATGCAATGAGATGATGCAGTGAGATGATGAAATGAGACACAAGGAGGAAACACAGTGAGAAACACAATAAGCAGGGTGTGGAGGTGGTTCAAGTTATTGGACACCTCCTCCCACATGGGAGGTCTTGGGTTTGTTTCCCAGTGCCTTCTAAAGATCAGACACAGAGAGCAGACAGTGAGTGCAAACAATGAGGGGTGGAGGGAGAAGAAATAAATAAACAAAACAAATCTTTAAAAAAAATGCATGGAAATAGGACATATAGAAAAACATTCTGCGAAAAATAAAAGAAAGTAAAAGGATTTTATCTTTCATCCTTCTCATTCAGTCCAAGCAGTTTATGTTCATCCTAATAGGTCATACAAATAAATTTTTCCCATTTAATATTCTTATGCTAAATCTTCTATGGGGCACACATTGAAACTCTTCAAGAACATGAGATTAAGAAAAAACAACATTTTCCCAAATTCAAAAGCACATTAAGTGCCATTTTGCAAACTGAAACCTAAATCTAAGTGACTGAAAGCCCATGCCATTTTCACTAATGATGCTTTTAGTAATTCTTTTGGTTTTGAAACTCTATGATTTTATACCTCAATATTCAATATGCATTTCAATACTCTGGGTGTAAAGGCATTTATATAGCATCAACAACTATAAAGAAGAAGCTACCACTTCCTATGATTCTGTATTTTTAAAATGCATAATCAAGGAATTTTTAATTTCCAAAATGGGATTTTCTTATCCCTTAAGTTCTATATAAGTTTAGCTTCAACAGCATATCCTTCTCTCCATAATTTCACAGATCCTAATTCCAGATATCTGTACTTCCATATGCTTCTAAACAAAGTAGAAATTTATATCATAATATTGGACCTCCTTATTCTGAGAGTAATTTAAGGACTTTCCCACAAAAGAATTCCCCCCTTGTCCTTCATTTCAATATTCCCATAACCTTATACCATTTAAATGACTCATAGTTCTTTATACTTTTCTCATTTTCCAGGCTTCATTTTCTTTCTAACATCTACATCAAGAAGCACAAAATTTTACTTCCTTCTCTCAAAGAGAGTTATTACTCTATGTAGCTTGAGGTCCTTTCAAAAATTATGATCCCAGTTGTCAACTTCTATTCCAAGCTACTATATCAGATAGGTTTTTTTCTCTTTACTGCTTATCAAGGCATTTTACAAGAAAAAAAGATTTTCTGGGCTGGAGTAGCTTTGTTGATACAGTAGTTGTGAAAAATTTGTGTTAACTAAAATGTAAGTATCAAAAGGCTACCTGTTTTTAAGAAAATAAAGCCTTCCAAAATATAGTTCAAAGTCCTAATATAATACATGACTGGATATTAATGGCTAATATTTACTCAATCAAAAAAATCTATTGATTTAGATACGGAGTCATGAGATAGTATCATGTTATTTAGAACCTTTTATGAAATATATGTTAGAAACTTTCATGTTCACATATGCATGCTTACAATATTGCTTCTTGATCACAAAATAATCAACATGGTTGTCAAGAAGCAGTTCTTTGTAAGGGTATTTTCTCATCCACTGTAATCACTTTTCTCATTCTTTCTTCTTCTCTCAGGCTAATTCAACATTTCATCAACATGTTATTGTTTCTCAGTTGGAAATACAAATTCTAAACCAGAAAACCATTCAGGATAAACATGCAGTGATGAAATGAATGACTCACAGTGAGTGCAATGCTGAGATATTACATAGAAGTTAGGTTAGAACTTAGGAACTTTGCCTTAGTTGACTGCAAGTGAGGATGAAAAAGAGTCTAGCCATGTTTCCAGGAGGCATTGCCAAAAGATATGGTAATCAGATAGCCTGCCTCTGCTATAGAGTGTGCATCAGTTCTGTGTGATTTCAGCAACTACTTTATTAGCATGATCCTAAATTGTCCATCTTATTTCTGCTAAAAACATGAAAATATTAAAGATATATGAAAATTTTGTGTTTGTAAGTCTCTGTTTAAAAAAAGTCCCTGAATATATTTGTTCCTATGGACTATGCTTAACTGCATTTTAAATTTAGACCAGAATTTGAAAATTAAAAATATAATAATATATCAAGGCAAAAAAATACAATTTAGGTTTCTTTAAAGATTTATTTTATTCATTTATTCCTCCAACCTCATTGTTTGTGCTTGCTCTCTGTTTTCTCTGTCTGTTTGTTTTGTGCCCTTTGTGTTTGCTCATCTTCTTTTTAGGAGGCACCAGAAACAGAACCTGACACCCCCCATGTGGGAGGGAGGCGCCCAATTGCTTAAGGTACATCTGCTCCCTGTTGTTTTGTTTCTCATTGTGTTTCCTCATTGTGTCTCCTCATTGCGTTTCCTCATTGCATCATCTTGTTGAGTCAGCCCATTGTGTTGGCTTGCTGTCTTGCTTGTCTTCTTTAGGAGGCACAGGGAACTAAAACTGGGACCTCTCATGTGTCAGGCAGGTGCCCAACTGCTTTAGCCACATCTACTTCCCTAAAATTAGTTTTATCAATTTAAATCTGATTAAATTATTTTTCTAAGTCATCGCCATATGTATAAGCAGCAAATATTCATAAGAAGGATGTCAGAAATCTGAAATCCTTGTACATTGGTGGTGGAAAGTACATTGAAAAACTAATCATGAAATGATCCATTAAAAATTAAACTCTTGTGTTTGTCCTGAAGCTTGGATCCACTCTTGGATGTATTTCACAGAGATGTTCAATCATAGATTAGCAGAGAAAGACACACAAAGTTGTTAATTGTGGTGATATATGTAGAATTCAGTAATTAGGAACTAACTGAATGTTGCTACTAAAAATGCATTTATTAAATGGCAGTAGCTACAGAATATAGTAATATTATAATATTACCATATTAGTGGAGATGAGAAAGCAGCAGGTAATTGGTGTATATGTGGTAAAATGAAAAAAATCTCAAAAACCTAGTTAAATAAAGACCTTAGATGTCAAAATGAAGCATGTTACAACATATGCATGCTCATTAAAAATACATTATTTTTACTTTATGAGATATATGCCTTTTTACAGACCTATATCAACCTTCTTTGAAAAGGTGCCTACATAGGAAGGGGAAGAGAAGTAAAATTGGGAATGAGGATTGATGATGATTATGGGATATGGAAGTAAGGTAGGATGAACTTAATTCCATTGTGAGATTAAAGAAAGAAATAAAATAAGGGCAACACACATGTTCATAATTTGTATTAATATTTTTGTAAGCAAATACACATATATGCATATATATTTATATATCATTTTACAAATGTTTGTATGTATTGTGAGAATTTTGATTTTTACCCATAATAAAAAATAAAAAATAAATAAATAAATAAAATAAAAAATTGGATCTAAAAAAAAAAAAAAAAAAAAAAAAAAAAACACTATAGGACATGCTCAAGAAATCTACCTTCATCCTCAGACATAAATCTTGGAAGAAGCCATTGTGGAAAATGCTGAATATTGAAATAATTTTGGGTACATCAAAGTGTGTTTCAAATAAATAATCCAAATAAGTCAAGGAGTTTGAGAGGGGGTTGAACAAAATAACACAAGGAAGCAGAGAAATTGCATATAAAAGAATGTTTCTCAATAGGGAAATCAAAGGTACCCTGGATAACTAATGTCCCAGTGGCATTGTTTCCTGGTCTGATGCTTTGGGAATATTAACACATTATATTCAAGCTTCCAAGGTTGTGTCTCAGGGAGAGAGACACATAAATTCTGATTTCAGTGTGGCTAGCAACCACATCGGGGAGCAATAACACATTCTTCTTTTGATGTTAGTAAAGGACTCCAATCTTCATGATTTTCAGATTAGTTGCAGTGACAATTCTTGACTCATGGTTTCAATGTAAATATAGAAATGACAATAGTACCAGTGCTAAACTTTTACATTATATCATACATATTAATATTCTCATTTAATATCAATGTTTTCTGGAATAACTTGGCATTTTTAAGGCCATTATTTTGCTCTTTGAAGGAAGCAAAAATTTTGTTTCTAATTTGTTTTTCTGTATTGATGCTTTCAAAAGAAATAATGAAAATTCTGATGAGGAAAGAATTAAGTACTTTTTGAAAGCTTCATCTAGAATGTGGTCTTAGCAAAGATAGTGATGGTCAGGTCAGGGTTATTGGTGTGAGTAAGAGTTTATGTTTCAAATATAAATATTTTTGATAAGAGCTTATTCAGTAATGTGTTATTAGCATTATCATTGTCTCCTGTTAATTGCATGTACAGTGTTTCATTTGTACCATAGATATTTGTGTTCTCATTTTACCAATACCATATAAGAGACAAGGATTGCCAGAGTTTAAATTCCCTCTTGAGTAGATCCTGTGACAAGTACTTGTAATATGATGTTTAACTAGTAGTTGATTCCGGAAGCATATATCCATCACCATAGCATCACTCAGGACAAACCCCAAGTCCTGAAACAGCCCCTGTATTACAACTGCCCTTCCCCTCCCTGCCCCGAAAGCGTCCAGTAGCCACTGACTCCACCTCACTGTTATAATTTCTTCCATTGCTTGAATCACAATGTGTCTACAACAGAATACCATTAAGCCCGCTCTAGTCCATAGCTCTTCCCCCATTCCTAAGGGGACTGGAATGGTGATGTCTATTCCACCTCCAAGTGAGAGAGGGCTTATATCTCATGGATATGGTGGATGGGATTATCCTGCCTTCAGCTGCAGGCTTTCTCCATTCCCTGGGATGGAAGTTGTCCATCATCATCTTCTCACCAGGTGACTTGGGTGAGTCCATTGAGCTATAGAGTAGGAGTTGCAGCTTCACCAGGATTCCAGGCACAGCTGGGACATAGGCAGGCCAGAGGCTCCAGGCTCTGGAAGTATACCTAAAAACTCCAGCCTCACATATAGGTTTGAATAGAAGGGACAGATGGACCATGTGCAGGGAGGACTTATTTGAGTCCAACTCTGTCACTCTCAGGAGCACAGATTCCAAAGTAGAGCCCACTAATAAGGCATCAATTTCTGGGGCTATACCCCCTGATATAGGACCTGGGTGTCTCCAGAGCCCTCAGGAGCCCCTCTCTGTGGGGTGATATCCACTTTGGTATTCTATGAGATCCTACTGAGTTGTGCATAAGTGTTACCTCTGGGATGACCTTCCAACTCTCTTTGAAGTCTCTTAGCCACATGAACTCATTTGTCTTTTCCTTTTCCCCCTTTTATTCAAGGTTTTTTCCAGTCGTGTTTCCAGTTGGCACTTGGTATTAATCTCTTGTTGCCAGGGAGGCTCATCCCCGGGAGTAATGTCCCACGCTGGGGAGAAGGTAATGTATTCATAGGCTGAGTTTGGCTTAGAGAGAGGCCACAGTTGAGCAACAAGGAGGCTCTCAGGTGGCAACCCTTTGGCACCCCATAACAGTAGGCCAAGTTTCAATTACAGGAGTAAAGTCTCATAAGGCTAGTCATCAATAACAAGAACCCAACAGTGGGCAATCCACTTTTGCCAGACACTGCCCCTGCACTCAGCGGACTGTTGTTGCTCCCTTGGAGAATGTGGCAGAGCTCTCCAGGCTTGGAATTCAGTATTCCCTCATTTATTAAGTGATTGTCTATACACTGTGAACATGACCCATCCCTCAATCATTTGAAAAATTTTATATATCATTCATATATATTCAGAGGAACTTACTCAAATGAATCCCCCATCCCAGACACCCCCCACCAATGATCCTCTGCAGCCCCCATTGTAACCCTACTGTGATCTAAACCTTCCTTGAAAATGAAACCCATATATTAACCAAACACAATTAATAGGAAAATGAAATAATAATGATAAGCTTCAATGCAAGAGACAAAATACAAGGAAACTCAGAAAAAATAGAACTAAAAATAAAACATAATTAACGGATTGGGACATTCAAAAAAAGATAATGGGAAAAAACAAAAAACAAAAGAATTTTTTTTTTAATTTTTTTTCTCCTTTTATCACTGCATTATCGGATATCCAGTGTGTACTGTGACACCTTCCCCCTCTCAATCCCCAGTGTCTCCCAAATTTTCATTTAGTTTTCTAAGAAGTTTTAGGTCTCAGCAAAGTCGCACACAGAATACTAGAGATCCATATATACCCAACCTTCCTCCCCTTTCCCACCCCATATTAAAATCTTTTTGTGTGTGTGGATAGTAGCCTTGTTATAGCTGTTATAGAGATAGTGAAACATAGCTACTAAACATTGTCAATGGTTTAAAGTATAGTTTACAATTTAGATGGTACAGTTTAATAATTTTTTATGATATTTACCATGTCCTGTGTCCATTACTGTAAGGTAATGAAAAACATTTCCCATGACCACTAAATACCCTGTTTGATGTTTTCTGTTCCTTCCTCCCCATTCTCCTGGGACATAAGACACTCCCCTGTCTTGACTCTTGGGACCAACAGATTCATAGTTGCATGCCCTGGGTATTCTAACCTGCCCTTCCTAATCTACCCACCTGTTAACCCTGCATCACCAACACCCAGTAATATCATTATCCACCTGTCCTATCATTCAATATGCAACTATAATCTATCACTTTACCATAGTTATGTCCATATGGGTGATGGCTCACAACCTACTCTTCACTCTCTCTCCCTTATTAACCTATCTTTAAGACAGTGGTTCTCAGAGACTGCTCACTTTCCTCAATTCATATCAGTGAGGTCATATACTGTTCATCCTTGAATGTCTGACTTGCTTCACTAAACATAAGGTCTTCAATATTCATCCATCTTATACCATGTGTTAGCACTTCATTCCTTCTAACAACTGAGTATGTACCACATTTTGCTTATCCATTCATCTGTTGATGGGCACCATGGCTGATTCCAACTTTTGGCAAATTGAGAACAATGCCGCTATGAATATTGGTGTGCATATATCTGATCGTGTCTTTGCTTTCAATTCTTCTGGGTATATACCCAGCAGTGGAATTGTTGGATCATACAGAAGATCCATTGTTAGTTTTCTGAGGAATCGCCAAACTGTCCTCCACAGTGGCTGGACCATTCCACAATCCCAGTTGCAGTGGATGAGTGTTCCTATTCCTCCATATCCTCGCCAAACTTAGTCTGCTGTTTTTTAATAGCTGCCATTCTGATGGGTGTAAGATGGTATCTCATTGTGGTTTTGATTTGCATTTCCCTAATAGCTAGCAATGTCAAGCATTTTTTCATGTGCTTTTTATCCATTTGTATTTCTTCCTTGGAGAAGTGTCTTTTCAGGTCAGCTGCCCATTTTTTAAATGGGTTGTTGTCTTTTTATTTTCAAAGTGTAGGATTTCTTTATATATGCAGGATATTAGGCTCCTATCAGATATATGGTTGACAAATATTTTCTCCCATTTGGTAGGCTACCTTTTTATTTTCTTAATAATGTCCTTTGAGGTGCAGAAGTTTTTAATTTTGAGGAGATCCAATTTATCTTTTTTTTCTCTTGCTGCTTATGCTTTGGTTGTGAAGTTCATGGTAACATTTCCTATTACAAGATCCTGTAGATGATTCCCTACATTATCTTCCAAGGTCTTTATGGTTTTGGCTCTTGTATTTAGATCTTTGATCCATCTTGAGTGGATTTTTGTATAAGGTGTGAGATGGTATTCATCTCTCATTGCTTTGGATATGGATATCCAGTTCCCCAAGCACCACTTGTTAACAAGGCCATTCATTCCCAACTGAGAGGGCTTCGTGGCCTTGTCAAATATCCGATGACTGTATATGCAAGGCTCTATATCAGAACTCTCAATTCGGTTTCATTGGTCAGTAGGTCTATCCTTGTGCCAATACCATGCAATTCTGATCACGGTAGGTTGTAGTATGTTTTAAAGTCAGGTAATGTGA
This sequence comes from Tolypeutes matacus, assembly GCA_026826555.1. Lineage (NCBI taxonomy): Eukaryota > Metazoa > Chordata > Mammalia > Cingulata > Chlamyphoridae > Tolypeutes > Tolypeutes matacus. Next base: position 236,224 of record JAKSZT010001430.1, on the reverse strand, counting down.
TACCTCCAACTTTATTTTTCTTTTTCAATATGTCTTTGGCAATTTGGGGCCTTTTATCTATCCAAATATATTTTGTGGTTAGTTTTTCCAGTTCCTTAACAAATAGAGTGTTGATTTTTATTGGGATTGCATTAAATTTGTAGATTAGTTTGGGTAGGATAGACATCCTGATGATGTATAATCTTCCTATCCATGAAAATGAAATATTTTTCCATTTATTTAACTCTTCTTTGATTTCCTTTAACAGTGTTGTGTAGTTTTCTGCATATAAGTCCTTTACATATTTAGTTAAATTTATTCCAAGGTATTTGATTCTTTTAGTTACTAATGTAAATGGTATTTTTTTTCTTGATTTCATCTGCAGATTGCTCGTTATTGGTGTACGGAAATGCTACTGATTTTTGAGCATTGATCTTATAGCCTGCAATATTACTGAATTCCTTTATAAGTTCTAGAAACTTTGTTGTAGATTTTTCAATGCTTTCTATGTAAAAGTTCATGTCATCCGCAAATAATGAAATTTTTACTTCTTTTCCAATCTGGATGCCTTTTATATCCTTTTCTTGACTCAGTGCTCAAGCAAGTACTTCTAAGACAATGTTAAATAGGAGTGGTTGTAGTGGGCATCCTTGTCTTGTTCCTGATCACAGAGGGAAGGTGTTTAGGATTTCAACATTGAAGATGATGTTACTTTTGGGTTTTTCATATATACCCTTTATCATATTCAGAAAGTTTCCTTCTATACCTATATTTTGCAGTGTTTTTATCAGGAAAGAGTGCTGTATTTTGTCGAATGCTTTTACTGCATCTATAGAGATGATCATGTGTTTTTTTCTTTCAATTTGTTTATGTGGTGTTTTACATTGATTGATTTTCTTATATTGAATCATCCTTGCATACCCAGGATGAAATCCACTTGCTCATGATGTAAAATCCTTTTGATATATTGTTGAATGCGATTAGCAAGTATTTTGTTGAGGATTTTAGCATCTAGGTTCATTAGAGAAATTGGTCTGTAATTTTCTTTTCTAGTGGTATCTTTCTTTGGTTTTGTATTAGGGTAATGTTGGCATCATAGAATGAGTTAGGCAATTTTCCTTCTACGTTTATGTTTTGGATGAGCTTAAGCAGAATTGGTGTTAGCTCTTTCCAGAATGTTTGGTAGACTTCAGCTGTGAAGCCTTCTGGTCCTGGGCTCTTCTGAGTTGGGAGGTTTTTGATGACTGAGTCAATCTCTTTACTTAAAATATGACTCTTGAGATCATCAATTTCTTCTTTCAACAATGTAGGCTGTTTGTGAGTTTCTTGAAACTTGTCCATTTCCTCTAAATTATCATTCTTGTTGGCATATAATTTTTCAAAGTATCCTCTTATGATACTCTTTATTTCTGTGGGGTCAGTAGTCATATCCCCTTGCTCATTTCTTATTTTGTGTATTTGCATCTGCACTCTCTTTTTCTTTGTTAGTCTGTCCAAGGGTTTGTCAATTTTATTGATATTCTCAATGTACCAGCTTTTGGATGTATTGTTTCTAGTGCTTTATTATTCTCTATTTCATTTAGTTCTGCTCCAATCTTTTTTATTTCCTTCTTTCTACTTCCTTTAGGTTTAGTTTGTTGTTGTTTTTCCAATTCCTTCAAGTGTGCAGTTAGGTCTTCAATTTTAGCTTTCTTCTGTTTTAATATATGTATTTATGGCTATGAACTTACCTCTCAGGACAGCTTTGGTTGCATCCCATAGATTTTGATATGCTGTATTGTCATTTTCATTAGCTTCAAGTTAGTTACTGATTCCTTTTGAGATTTCCTCCTTGACCCACAGTTTGTCTAAGAGTGTGTTGTTTAGCTTCCATATCCTTGTGCCTAACCTGTTTCTCTGGCCCTTAGTGATTTCCAATTTCATTCCGTTGTGGTCAGAGAAATACTTTGTATAATCTCAATCTTTCTGAATTAATTGAGAGTTGTTCTGTGGCCTAGCATGTGGTCAATCTTGGAATATGATCCATGTGCACTCGAGAAGAATGTAAATCCTGCTGTATTTTGGTGTAGTGTTTTGTATATGTCTATTAAGTCCAGGTCCTTTAATGTATAGTTCAGCCTTTGTTACTTTATGGATTCTCTGCCTAGATATTCTGTCTAATAATGATAATGGTATATTAAAGTCCCCCACTATAATTGTAAAGGAATGTATTTCTCCTGTTAGTTTTTCCAGAGTTTGCCACACGTTATTTTGAGGCACCCCGATTAGGTGCATAAATGTTGATGATTGTTCTCTCTTCTTGAGATATTACCCTTTTCACTAATATATAGTGTCGTTCTTTGTCTCTTACAATGTTTTTGCACTTAAAGTCTATTTTGTCTGATATTAGAATAGCTACTCCTGCCCTTTTTTGGCTATTGTTAGCTTGTAAAATGGTTTTCCAGCCACTCACTTTCAGCATCCTTGAATCCCTGGGTCGAAGGTGGGTTTCTTGTAGACAGAATATAGAGGGATCATATTTCCTTATCCATTCTGCCAATCTGTGTCTCTTGTTTGGTGAATTTAATCCATTAACATTCAGTGTTATTACTCTCAATGAAATTCTTACTTCAGCCATTTTTTCTTTGGGTTAATGTATGTCATATGTTGTTCTGTTTCTGTTTTTGTCTTTTAGTTGTTTTTAAACTCTCTTCCAACTCTCTCTCCCTTGATTTTTCCTTTCAACTTGCAGAAATTCCTTTAGTATTTCTTGAAGTGCAGGTATCTTATTGACATTCTCTCTCAATTTCTGTTTATCTGTGAATATTTTGAACTCTCCATCATTTTGAATGCCAGTTGTGCTGGATAGTGAATTAATGGCTGAAAGTTTTTTTCTTTTTAGTACTTTGACTATGTCATACCAATGTCTTCTTGCCTTCATACTTTCAGATGAGAAATCAGCACTTAATCTTATTTTGCTTCCCTTGTATGTGATGGTTCTCTTTTCTCTTGCTGCCTTGAGTATCTTCTCTTGTCTTGAGCATTGGACATTTTGACAGGTATATGTCTTGGAATTGGCCTGTTGGGTTTTATACTGTTTGGAGTGTGCTGTGCTTCCTGGATCTTCACATCCATCTCTCTCAATAGGGTTGAGAAATTTTCAGCCATTATTTCCTTCAATACTCCTTCTGTTCCCTTTCCCTTCTCTTCTCCTCCTGGGATGCCCATAATGAGTATGTTTGTGCATTTTTTTTGTCGGTTAATTCCCTGAGTCCCTGCTGGATTTTTTCTATCTTTTTATCTATCTGTTCTAGTATCTATTTGATTTCAGATGTATTGTCTTCCACATCACTAATTCTTTCCTCTGCCTGTTCAAATCTTCTGTTATGTGAATCCAGTGTCTTTTTGATTCCTTGGATCATGCCATTGGTCGCCATCATAGCTGTTATCTTTTTGAGTATGTTTATAGTTTCTTCAGTGTGTTTACCCAGTGTCTTCTTTATATCCTTAATTTCTTCCTTCACTTCTTTAAGTTTGTTCATGATATTTGTTTGGTAAGCTTTGATTAGTTGTTCAATGTTCTTCATCACTTCCTGGTTTTTATTTTGTCTTAGACTGGTCCATGTCTTCCTGTTTCTCAGTGTGGTTTGTAATTTTTTCTTGCCTTCTAGTCATCATTTTATCTTGATGGGCTTATTCTGTTGATTAGCTTCTCTTTCTGCTTTAGAGCTTTATTTAGTTATTTAGTTGGTGGTTCTGCGTGTGTGTTAAATTTTCTCTTTGACACTTTTTTTTCTTATTTTATTTCCTTGCTTCTTTCTATGTTCCCTTTGAGGCAACAGATTAGGGCCAGAGGAATTGAAAGATATGAGAAAGGAAGAAGGATAATCATAATATTGATAAAAGTTAGAAGAGACTTGTGGAAACTAATCTAGCACTTCCCACTTCCTGGGCTCCCCAGGGGAGCTGAATCGCTGATGCTAGTCCGTGCAGAACAATAATAATGGCTGATTCCTCCCCTTCTGGAGCTGAGGCTCAGCTTCACCAGGCTGCTGGGTAAATCAGGTTTCCTCAGCAGATTTGCCTCTCCCCTTGGCCTGGTGCTGCTTCAAGTCGGCTTATCTGCTCCCCAAAGCTATGAGGGGGTCCAGGTAGCCTAATTGATTGTAATGAATCCCCTCTCTGCCTTCTATCAGAACCCTCCCTCTCTCGGAGAGTGTTCCCTCTCCCTGGCTTGGCGAGGTTTGATTCAATCCACCTGTTTCATTTGCCCAAGCTGCAAGGGGTTCCAGGCAGCTGAACAGAAAGGGAAGCTCTCTCCACCTTTTGCCAGAGCCCTCCCCTTCTCAGAGAATGTTCCTGTCACCCCATTGCCAGGCCGGGAGTTGCAGCTCAAACTGGCTTTTTTTTTTTTTTTTCCTCTAAAGCTGGGGCTCAGCCATCTGTGTTAATCACCACAGGCAGGCTAAAAACTCACGAATCTCTACCAATCAGTCCACACCATCAATCTGCACAGATAGATGTCCCAAGCTTCTCGCTCCTTGTGCCCACAGCACAGACCCCAAGGCAGGACCCTGCCCACAATCTGCCATCCTCAGGGAGCTCTCAGCAAGTCTTCCTCTATATTTAATAATGCTTTTTTTTCAGTTCCTCCATTACTCCTTTTTTTGTGTTTAATTGATTTTTCTAGTGTATCATTTTAATTTCCTTCTAATTTCATTTTTATATATGTTTTAGTAATTTTCCTTGTGCTTATTCTGATGAGTACAATTAATATTTTAAATATATAAGTATCAAGTTTGATTTAATACCAACTTAGCTTAAGCAGCATACTAAAAACCTGCAATTATACAACTCTGCTTCTCTTTGTTATTTCACAAATTATATCTTTATACAACATATATGCATTACCATATATTTGCAATTACTCTAGTCATAAAGTGTATCATTGTGAATCTCCTTAAGTTTATCCTATTTGGAATCCATTGAGCTTTTTAGATATAACTTCATGTCTTTCAGCATATTTGTGTTCAGCCTTTATCCTTCAAATATTCTGTCTGCTCCTCTCCTTCTTCTCCTTCTTAGACTCTCATTATATTTATGTTCGTATGTTTGATGGTCCCCCTACAGGTCCTTTAGGCAGTGTTTATTTTTCTTCATTATTTTTCTTCCTGGTCCTCAAAGTACATAATTTCCTGTGACCTACTGTCAAGTTCAGTGATTCTTTCTTTTGCCTAATCAGTCTAGTGTTGAACTCCACTAGTGAATTTTTCATTTCAGTCAGAGTAATTTTTTTACATCTAAATTTACTATTTGGTTTCTTTTCATAATTTATAGTTCATTAATGATATTCTCTATTTAGTGAGAGATAGTTCTCCTGGTTTCCTTTAGATCAGTTTCCATAGTTTCCTTTGGCTCTTTGAAAATATATATGAACAGTGATTTAAATCATTATCTAGTAATTCCAATATATTTGCTTGCTCAGGGATAGGTCTCTTTATTTTCTTTTGTGTAAATGTGTCATATTTTCTTGTTTCTTTTCATGCCTCATAATATTTTGTTGAAATTGTATTTGGCTATTTGAATACTATATGTGGTAAGTCTTGAAATCAGATTCTTCTTCCTCAACAAGGTTGTGTGTTGTTTTGTCTTAGTGACTTTTTAATACTATTTGTATAGTATATCTTATTTTTCATGTATGTTTACTTAATTTCTTTCCCATTAGCTAAAGTGGTTAGCTAATTATTTGCAGAGGTTTCCTTAAATGACTAAAAAAAAAGTGCTTATATATGCAGATTAACTGTGTGTTTGGGCACTCCTTAAATATTTATCCAGGTCATTTACATCTGTGCCTTAGCTTTCACTTCTTGCTTGCATGGACTCTAAAGGCCAGTGAGAGATGAAAGCTTAGGATCTTCTCAGGTATTTTCTGAGCATGCACCAAGTCCTGTACACACATTTGGTTTCTAGATTTCCTAATATATGCAAAAATTTTCAAATGACTTATATACCATATATCTCCTTCCCAAGCCTATTCCTTTCCTGCCTTCCTTTTGTTGCTTGCTCTGTCTGTTATCCCTTCCCCTAGGTCACTTCAGCTAATATACTTACCTTTAAGTGCTTTTGACAAGTGCTAGCCATGTGGACAAGCCTCTAGGCTGATCCATCAGGGAACTATCAGACAGGTCAAAACACACTACCATAGTTATTATAGAATAAGATCCATATTTCCTCTGTAACCATCAAGAAGCACCAGGAGTGTGGGCTAACTTCCCTTTGTCTGGCTAAGAGCCAGAGAATGGGGCATAGTAGGCCAATAAGTTGAAATGCTACAACCTTCTGTAACTGAAACTAAAATTTCTTCCTATATTAAAAATTTACACGGAAACTATGCTTTTTATTACATCCTTCATTTCCCAAAGTCTTGATTATTTCTGTCAGTTTTTGATAGTTTAATCACTTCTTTAATGGAAGGATAGCATTTTTGGAGTTTCCTACTCTGATATTTTCATTGACATCAATCTGTGAAATGAAATTTTTAAAATAATAATATTCTATGTCTCACAACATTGTCAATTCAATTACAAGCAGCAGTCTCTTCATTTGATGGAATATAAAATAAATATAGAAAGTTACTATTTAAGTCTATGAATGCATAGATTCTATTAAATAGTTTGAGGTATGTTGTTGACCACAGCTCTATAGCAAATATCTTTTGTCTGAACCATGCAGATTAGAAGAAAATAAAAACTACAAGTTTAATGTTTGCAAATGGTGTGTGCACTTTTGTTTCTCTTGGTCAACGCAACTCCCTTACATTGGATTATTAAAATACATTTCATATTGTCTTTCCAGCACCCACAGGAATCTGAAGTTTTGATCAATGCTCTTTTAAAGCACTGTGACTTTTAATATTGGAAATTTACATGAGGATTTTAGGTAAATGAGTCAGTCATTATGCTGTTTTAATGGTTACACATATCCACCCTATCATATAATAGAATAAATATAGCCACACTTTAAATCTTTGCATCTATAAATGTTAAGTCAAAAGAACTAAGTATTGTTTGTCAATTCAACTTTCTCAGACTACATCGATGATAATTGCAAAAAGAACTGGTACCCAGTTATGTAAAAATTGTCAGTGTTTTAGAAATGATTTAAATTAAATTAGTTGTATGACCATTTAGGGTTGATTGATGATGATGTATGTTAGCTAAATTCTTATCTGTCACAGTAGATATTCAAAATGTAACATCTGATATGAAAATTAAACAAATGGTGAATTGATTTAGAAACAATGATGTAATCACGAAGAAAAGCAAAAGCAGAATCAAATAATAATACCTAATTTAACATCAAGCTTGGCTTCATGAACACACAATCCAGGCAATGGGAAAGGGGATACAGAGAATTAGAGCAGGGGGGAGTTTCATTCATTATAATACATTCTTTGCATTTAATTGTTAAGCCCCTTTGTATGTTTTCCCTTATTAAGAATTTTTTAAAAAAATAGGTATTACAATTTCCTCGATAGTTCTACTTTATTCCCCAGTGTTCAGCCTTTTACATGCTAACTGAAAGGTACAATATAAATGTTCTGTTTGCCATTTGAAGTTAATGCAATAAAAGAAAAAAATGTGATATTACAGTTTCCTTATTTGTGTTGCTTTCCAGCCATTTTTAAGGACAATGCTTGTTTTATATATGATGGATTTCACAGGGCTACTTTGTGAAATAGGACTTTCTAAATTTTTTTACACAGTTTTGTCAATTTTAATAATGAATATTTTGAAGCATGAAAGAAAATAGAAAGAGCAATGCAATTATAATCCATTTACCACCACCATCAATTCAACAATTACTAGAATTCACCATGAGTGTGTGTGTGTGTGTAGAGCTGAGAGATAGTGAGAAAGAGAGTGAGATTAGAGAGATATTAGCATGCTGGAGCATTTGAAAGTAATTAACAAACCTATTAAACTTCACTTCCTTACTATGTTAGCATTGATCTCATAAATCAAAACATTCTCTTAATAAAAATTCATAATAATTTTACAGCTATGAAGAAAGATACAAAAGTCACTACCAAAATTAGAAATGCCTAATTTATTGATACAGTTAAAATAACCCTATTTGCCACAAAGATGTATTTTGTATATATTATCATTCACCTTTCTCTTCCCTCCCTCCTTTTCTCCCTTCCTCTCTTCCTCCCTTTCTTTTTTCTTTCTTTCTCTCTCCCTCTCTCTTTCCTTCTCTTTCTCTCTTTCTCTCTTTCTTTCTTCCTGAATCCAATCAAGGTGTCATGTATCCATTTAGGATTTCTGTAGATGATTGTAATAATATTAATAATATCAAGTATAAAATCTTAATACTTACATGGTCTCAGTGGTGGGTGACCTGCGCTTGATCATTCTCACCATGATAGAATTCAGGCTAAAAACACTCATGTACTTTTTCCTCAGACATCTGACCTGCACTGATCTTAGTTACTCAACAGCTATGGGGCTCAAAATGCTATTTAATTTTCTTTCAGATCAACATACAATCTCTTTCCATTGGTGTGCTGCTCAACTTACTTTCTTCAGTCTGTTTATCACTAGTGAACTTTACATTTTGTCAGCAATGGCCTATGATCACTCGTGGGAACTCCCTAATCTTTACATCTAAGAAATAGCTTTGAGGCCTGCTTTCTCTACCCACACAGAGAAATCACCACGCCTGCATATCCTATCTCCCACCTTATCTCCTAAGTATATCACTAAATGTTTCTGTAATCCTGCTTCCCCATTATCAGCCTGGAATTCTTATGAGATTATTTACACCCCTCACATGCAGCCAACAGCCTGATCACCCTGCACAGGCACCCTGACTTTGACTGTTAAAAAAAATCCTGAATAAAAAGCATGCTGGGGATCAGCTCGAGAGCACAGCTTCTTCAACTTTTCTCCCTCGAACTTTCTCAACCTCCTTGTTAAGAGTAATTTCATTGTGCCATCGCAGGCTCTGCTGGGCAGACCCCCTCAAGACTTTGCAGGACGGATTCCTGCAATCGCTATGTGGCCATCTGTAATACTCTGCTGTATACAGTCATCATGTCAAAAAGAGCATGTCACTTTTTAGTAGTGATAACTTATCTCCACAGTGCCCTTGCTGACCATCATGAAAAATTTCATATCTTCATTTTGTGGCTATAACGTCATCAGGCATTTTTATTGTGATAGTCTGCCCTTGATATCTTTGCTCTGCTCAAACACACATGAAATTAAATTGATAATACTGTTCTTCTCAGCTTTTAATTTGGTGTCCTCTCTTCTGATAGTCCTCGTGTCCTACATGTCGATCCTTACATCCATCTTTATGATGAAGTCTGCAAAGGACAGGCACAAAGCCTTCTTCATATGTGGACCTCACCTGACAGTAGTGGTGGTATTCTATGGAACTCTATTCTTTATGTATATGCAGCTCAAATCCAGTCAATCTTTTAATAGTGATATATTGGCCTCTGTGTTTTATACCTTGGTGATACCTATGCCAAATCCCATGATCTACATTTTGAGGAACAAAGAGTTAAAAAAGAGCCCTAAAGAAATTCTGGAAAATATGCGCAAGCATTCTCTTCAAAATTCACTGTAAGGTATAGTAATAGTAAATTTTTCTCGGCAATGTATGTGCTATCTGATATTTCTTTAGCCTTGTCCTCTTTCCTTCCATAGGGAGGACAAGAACCAACCAGTAAGAGACATAGAAATGTAGAATTAACTCCTTGTTTCCCAGATAAAAATCCACCACAACAGTTGGGATGGCTATATTCTGCTCATACCACATATATGATTTATATTTATTTTCAAGTCCAGATTAAGTTCCAGTCTCACATTTTCTCACAGAGTCTGTTTTCATGTTTCTTCCACTAAACGTTGGCCTTACTGAAACTAGGAACATTGTATACTCCATTCATTATTTAATCTGAAGTTTCTAACATGTAAAAGTTGCAAAATAATTCCTTTTAACATTAGGGTAATTGATTCATTCTAAGTAATAAATATATACTGTTAAATATTAAAACAAATCTTTTCTTTAAGGGGCTTAGATTTTCAAAGCAGGATTCAGAAAATAGACAAAATGAGAAGTGGATTATATAGCATGATAGAAAGTAATGATTTATATGAAAATAAGGTGGGCAGATTGGGAGATAAATTTTAATTAAGGTAGAGAAGAGATCTCTCTGAAAAGATGCCATTTAAGTAAACACTTGAGGGATTGAAAGAGTAGACCATGTGGATATTCATTGAAAGTGCTCTTAAGTGAAAGTATGACTGCTATGCTGAGGAAACAGAATCAAAGGTGTTTGGAGTTGAGGACATGATGGGTAAACATAAGTGATAATGATAGATTTTAATGCAGGTCCTCATCACGTAAGACTATACAGGCCATTGTAAAATATGCTATTTATTCTGATTGAAAAGTTTAACTTATGGAGGATTTTTAACTGAGGAGCAATGTGACATATCATCAGTTACAGGACTGCTATGACTGTTGTGTAAATAATAGGATATAGAAAACTAAGCCTGAAAATAGAAAATTCTGAGGAGATTTTACTACATTTCCAGGAGAATATGGAGACTAAGGGCAGAATGGAAGCCATCAGGTTATGGTAAGTGATCATTATAGACATGTTTTAAAGAAAATATCAATAGTGTTTCTTCATATTATTATTATTAAAAGATAATTAAAAGTAGATTAGTGATTAGAAAATGATAATAAAACATAACAAAAATTGCCTTTGAAGTGGTAAATTACCATTGAATATGAACTGTGACAAGTAAAAGATATGTTCTATCATTTACCGCAAACACCAATGCAAACACAAAATAATAGTACAAAAATATAGTTTTTAAAGCAACAATAAAAAGATATCATGGGGTCATAAAATAAATGATCAGTTAATGAAAAAGTAAACAGAAAAAAGAAAAAGGGAACCAAAATGCTGTGGAACAAATAGAAAGCAAATAGCAAGATGATGTTTTTTATCAACAACCACATTAAATAAATATGGTTCATACAGCCAGTTAAAAGGCAGAGATGGTAAAAATAGGATAAAAATGTCATACCTAACTACATCTTGGCTGCAAGACATAATTTAAATAAAAGGAAAAAAATAGTGTTTTTAAAGAGTGAGACTGTATAGACCATGTTAGTTCATAATGGGAAAGTAAATAGCTTTTATTTCTTTATAAGACCAAATGTTTTCTATATTATGGTCAGTGTTGTGTTTCACAAAATGATATTTTAAAATTAAAATATTTTTTCATAGACTATTTTAGAGCAGAATTTGGTTCACAGAATATTTCACAGGAAGTGCAGTGTATTCCAAAATATCCACTCTACCTCCACTAACAGTCTCCGCTATTATTAATACCTTGAATCAGGGTGGTATATTTGTTACAATTGGTGAAACAATATTTATACATTATTATTAAATAAAGTGCATAATTTATAGTGGTGCTCACACTTCATGTTGTACAGTTCTGTGGGTTTTAAAAAATGCTATATATCTTGTATTAACCATAACAGTATCCTATAGAATAATCTTAATGCTCTAAAAATTTTCAGTGCTCCATTCAGTCATCCCTCCCTTTTACCCCTGTGTCCCTGACCAACACTTATATTTTTATTCTATCTTCTTCACGATGATATATAGTTGGAATCATACAGTTTGCTAATTTTTAAGATTGGATTCTTTCACTGAGCAATATGCATTTAAGTTTCCTTTAGTTCTTTTTGAAACTTGACTGTTAATTTCTTTTATAGCTGAATAATAAATACTCCATTGTAACTATGCACCACAGTTTATCTTCACTGATTGAAGGACATCTGATTGCTGCCAAAGTTTTAGATTTTCCAGTTTTCTTTCCGTTAACCCTTACTAGTTTGATTGCACTGTGGTCTGAATATTTATTTTACATGATTTTTATTCATTTCACATTCGTGAGGTGTGCTTTGTAGCTCAGGATGTGGCCTATCTGGTGAAGCTTCCATGTGATTGAGAAGTGTGTGTTGTCTGCTGGTTTTGGATAAAGTACAGTATAAATATCAACCACATCTATATGATGGATTATTCTGTTGAGCTCAACTATATCTTAAATGATTTTCTGGCTTATGGATCTATTAATAATTGTTTATGTAGAGCTAAAATCTCAACTATCATAGTGGATTTATCTATTTCTCCTTGTAATTCTGTCTATGCCTCACAATTCTTATCCTCTGTTGATGGGTGCATATAGATTCAGAATTATTATATCTTCTTAGAGAACTAATCTTGTTATCTTTGTATAATTCCCTATTTAAACTTTCATAATTTTCTTTATTCTGAAAATTGCTTTGCCTGAAATCAATATAGCTATTCCAGCTCTTTTGATTAGTTTTAGCATGATGTATCATTTGACATCTCCTTGCTTTTTAAAAGTAATTTTATTAGAGAAACTGTGGGTTTACAGAACAATTAGGGATAAAATACATTATTCTCATGCACCACCCTACCACCAATAACTAGCACTGGTGTGGAATATTTATTATAATTGATGCTAGCACTTTTTTATAATTGTACTAGTTTTAACAGCGTTAGCCAGAATTTATGGAGAGATTCTGTATTCTAGGGACTGTGTGAAGTAATTTACATGGATTACCTCATTTAAAACAGCCAACACATATACCTGTGAAATATGTTCTAAATTTTAAATGTTTTAAATTATATCAGTTATCAGTTTACAACAATATCAACTAAATACTGGTATGTTCTCATCTATACTTTTATTTTTCCCTCTATACATAAGTTTTTTTTTTTTTAATTTTGACCGTTTTCAAGATTTTCTCTTTGCCTTAGATTTTCTTCAGTTTAATATATTCCTACATGTAGATTTTAAAAATACTTATCCTGTTTGGTGTTCTTTGGGCATCCTGGACCTGTGATTTGGTGCATGTCAATAATTTTCAAGAATTCTCAGACATTAATAATCATATTTCCTCTCCCCATTTCTTTCTCCTTCTGGATTTCCCCATTATAGATATATTACACCTTTTTTTATTGCCTCATAGTTCTTAGATATATTGCTGCATATTTAAGTCTTTTTTGTCTCTGCTCTGCAGTTTGGAAAGTTTCAATTGACATATGTTCATGCATACTGATATTTTCCTTGACCATGTCCAATTACCTGATTAACTCATTAAAGGCATTTTTTATTTCTTATAATTTTTATAATATCTAGGCTTTCCTTTTGATTCTATCTTAAAGTCTCTATCTTTCTGTTTACATTACACTTCTGTGGGGGGGTTTTGACCACTTATTATATAAAAAAAATATATAACTCAAAATTTAACCATTTTTGAGGGTGTAATTCAAAGGTATAAATTGTATTCTCAATATGGTGCTACCATCACTATAATCCATTACCAAACTTTTTTATTGCCTCTACCAGAAATACTGCATTAATCAAACAATAACCCCCCATTTTCCTCACAACTCAGCCTCTGGTAACCTGTTATCTACTAGGTTTCTTGGTGAATTTGCTTGCTCCAGTTATTTCATATAAGTGAGATGATACCATATTTGTGATTTTGTGTCAGCTTATTTCACTGAAGTTCATTCATACAGTATTGTAGCATATATCACAAAGTCATTCTTTCAGCAGTGGTGAAAGCAGATATTCATGCCTTGTTCCTAACCTGAAGGGGAAGGCTTTCAGTCTTCCACTACTCAGAATAATAATAGCTTTGGTCTTTTCATATATGCCATTTATCATCCTGAGAAAGTTGCCATCTATCTTCATATTGCCTAGTGATTTTAACATGAAATAACATTGTGCTTTGAGAGATTCATTTTCTAAATCCATTTATGTGCTAATGTAATTTTCCTTCATTTATTAATGTGGAGTATTACATTGAAATTTTTTTATGTTGAACCAGCCTTTCATTCCTGGGATAAATCAAAGAGGTCATGGTGTGTAACCCTTTTAATACACATTTAATTTGCTAGAAATGGTGATTTTTGCAACTATTTTCCTAATTGAAATTGGTATATACTTTTCTGTACCACTTCTCAGTTACAATTAAATCCCAGGTAAGGGGACCTAGACATGATCCTAGATTCAGAGTTCCACAGAGCCAGTTGGGGCTGATGTACAAAGACATCCAATTTAATTAAGGTGCACCAACCTTTGGATCCTCACTTGTATGTGCATGGATCACTACTGTGGTCATACAAACTACCCTGCACAACCTAGGGAAGCAGGAGCCCAGGACAATGAATGTGTCCTGTGGTTCCTCTACTTTCCCTAGCTTTTATTTTCTTTCCATTTTCACATTTGTTGAGTCAGTATATAACCTTAATTGTCTTCCAAAGTTTAAAGAAAGTAATTCTGTCAATTCTACCTATTTTCTTTGGTTTTAAGGAATCTGTGGGCCAGATGTGTCCTACTCCAGAATCTTACTCATGTTAGCTCCTACCTATCAGGTTTTGCACGATGTCTACTCTTTCCTTTACAACTCTTAGCATATTCTTCATAGTTATTTTTAAATTTTCATCTGATAATTCCAGCATCTCCGACAAACCAGAGTCTGGGAATGATGTTGCCCTGATCTTCAGATTGCTTTAACTTTCAGTATGACTTGTGAGTTATTGTTGAAAGCCACACATGACGTATCAGTGAACAGCAACTGAGGTAAACAGACATTTAGCATTAGGTCTATGTTTATCTGGTTAGGAGTTAGGCTACTTCATTGTTTCCTGTAGCTGCAAGTTTCAGTGGCTAAAATTTCTTCTGGTGAACTTGTGTCTGTCTCTGTTGTCTCTGGATTCTTAGGGATTTGTTCTTATATTAGGTCTGAAGCATGTAATTCATAATACTTGTACCCATTCTTTTTTAATTTTTTATATTCTTGAAGCTTTAGATTACACAAAAGTTACATAAAAAATATAGGGGATTCCCATATATACCACCCTCTCCCTTTAATAGCCTTTTTTTTTTTTTTACTTTCATATCCTATTTCTTTTTTTTTTTAAATTATTTATTTATTTATTTATTTATTTTTATTTATTTATTTTTATTATGGGTAAAAATCAAAATTCTCACAATACATACAAACATTTATATATCATTTTACAAATGTTTGTATGTATTGTGAGA
>JAKSZT010001430.1:116470-176081 GCA_026826555.1 Tolypeutes matacus | reverse complement strand
AATATCCCATGGTTAAATTTCAAAATAGTAAAGAGATAAGGAAACCAAAAAAAAAAAATATAAAAAATATTAAAAAAAAAAAATAAAATATATAGGGGATTCCCATATGCCCCACTCTCTACTTCCCATTTTTTTCTGAAAATTAACAACATCTTTCATTACTGTGGTACATTTATTACAATTGATGAACACATTGTGGAGCATTAGCACTAAGCATGGATTATAGTTTACATTGTAGTTTACCCTCTCTCCCACACAATTTTTAAAGCTATGACAAGATATATAATGGCCTGTATCTGTCATTTCAATATCATTCAGCACAATTTCCAAGCCCCAAAATGCCTCCATATTACACATGTTTTCCCCTCTCCTTCCCCTCAGAACCTCCAGTGGTATATGAAGCAAGCCAGGCACTGAAGGTCAAATATTACATGAACCCACTGATATGAATTAAGCAAATTGAGCAGACTCATAGAGCTAGAGTGGAAGATAGGTTTATAGGAGAGAGAATGTGAAACAAGGGTTGTGAGCCAATGCTCATATAAGCAACATCTATGATAAGGTGGAAGGTTGTAGCTGTGCAGTGGATGGGCATGACAGTGATGCTATTGGGATGGGTGGTGCTGTTTTCTTTTATTAGGCACTGCCTATATTCTCAAGAGACTCTTGCTCCTCTAATTGAGAACACAGAAGGACTCCCCAGGATATAAGTTTAGTATTTTCTTTATTGCGTGGGTCTTCACTAATGGAGATCAACAATATGACATGAAGAACACTTTCATATTCCATAGAGGCATGCCCTGGTGTTCCTTATCACTCATGTCCTCCCACAACTGATGTGCTACATCAGTAACCCTTCCCTGTCATATTTACCAAATTTTAGTTTTAGCCACATGCCTGCAATTCCCCAGAGTTCACCAACTCTTGCCTCTGGGTGCATATGGAAAAATACCTTAACCAAAATGGAGAAATATTAAATACAAATGAGTTTTTATGGCTAAAAGATTTCAAAGTGAGCCTGGATGATATTTCAGAGGTTACCCTTATGCACATCTTAGCAGGATCACTTTGACTGCCAAAGTAAAGACAACCTCAAACAGCAGAGCTTCTGAAGGCCCTAGAGACATCAGGACAATACAAACAGGGCAGACAATCTCAAGAAATTGACACCTTGTCAGTGGGCCTTACCGTGAAATATATGATCCCAAAGGTAACAGAGTTAGGCTTATTTATTATTTCCCTACACAAGACTCTTCTGCCTCTTTTATATGAACCTATAATCAGCAATACACTTGTCAAATATATGTCCCAGAGATTTAAATCTTTGATCTGTTCATAGACTGGTTGAGTCCTGAATCTCAGCAGAGTTCCAACTCTCCAGTTCATTGGACTCATTCAGAACTACTAACAAAAGGATAATGATGGACTAAACCCATCCCCTCAAAAAAAAGAATCTACAGCTTCATGCAAGACAGTTCCATTCTTCTGCCCCATGGGATCTAAGGCCCTTCTTAATCAGAAACAGAGTAAGCATCACCATCCCCAAATCCTCAAGATTGGCAAATGAACAGTGGACTAAAGCAGATATTATTGTTCAATTATTATTCTGTTATGGACATATTATTCCAGCAATGAAGAACTTGCATCATTGATAATAAGCGAGGAGCTACCAGAGGTTCTGAGAGGAGGGAGAGGGAAGAATAAGTATAATATGGGGACTTTTTTGGGACATTGGAATTGTCCTGCATGACATTGCAATGGCAGATACAGGCCATTATACATTCTGTCAAAAGCTATAAAATTGTGTGGGACAAAGTCTAAACTATAGTGTTCACTATAGTACATGGTTAGTAGCAATGCTTCAATATGTGTTCATCAATTGTAACAAGTGTACCATACTAATGAAAAATGTTAATGTGGGAAAGTCTGGGAGGGTGAGTGGTGGCACATATGGGAATCCCCTATATTTTTCATAACTTTTATATAATCTGAAGTTTTTTAAAAAATAAATATATATATATTGAAAAAAACTATTACAATCACTTTGTTGAACTGTTTGGTAGTTTATTTTAAAGTTGATCATTCACCTACCATATAAATAGAAATTCCACTCATAAGTATGTACCCAAGAAAAATATAAACATCTAGCCTCTAAAAAATGTACATAAATGTTCATATCAACTTTATTCATAATAGACAAAAGCAGCTATAATTTAAATATCCACATGCAGGAAAGTGGATAAACAAATTATGGTATAAAATACAGTGTAATACTACTCAGCAATAGAAAGCAACAAGCTAGGATTATATTCATAAAATGGGTGAATTTCAAAAACATTTTTGTGAACAAAAGAAAGTAAACTTGAAAATTCATGTTGTTGGATTCCACATATAAGAACTACAGGGATTGGCTGTGGCTCAGGCTGTTGGACACTCCCTCTCATGTGGGAGGTCCTGGGTTCAGTTCCTCATGCCTCCTGGAGAAGCCAAGCAAACAATGAGCAGACAGACGAATGAACTATCTGGGGGAGGGGGAGGATAAATAAAGAAAAATAAAGTAAACTAAAAAAAAACTACAATAACTGGCAAAAGTAGTCTACTGTGATAGAAATAAGAATAATAATTACTTCTGTTGTGGAGGTTTAGGCATAAAGGATTAAAAAGGGTCATAAGACAATTTTCAGTGGTGATGGAAATGTTCCATGTCTTTATTTGATGGATATAGGTGATAATTACACATGTATATACAATTGAAAAACTCACTGAAAAGTACACTTAAAATTATGTATTTGTGTGTAAAACACTTCAATTCAAAAAATATTATGCTTTTAGGTTATGATTTGCACAAAATATTATTGAAACAAAGCACACTTTCTGCTGGCAATTCTACTACATGAATAAGCAGTTTTCAATGATGTTTGAGTAATATCAAATCATCAAATGGCTGGTTATTTTCCTTTTCAAAACCAGGAGTTGGAGCAAATGATGACATACTGCAGCTTGTAATTTTCAGACTGAACTGTTACTTCTTTTCCAAATGTGTTATCTGATGTTTCCATCTCTATATGTCAGTGTGTGGGAGGGGAATGAAGTGAAGTAATATTGAAAGATAAGTTAAAGTCATTTCTGAAACCTAGTAACACGTTAGTCTTCATAGGAAGTATGGATCCCAGGTAAAGACTGAGTGTCTTTCCTTCTAGATTAAAGTATTTTATTTTACTTTTGGAAAATAATGGAAATAAAGGTCTGAATTTTTGTGTAAGAGTGCTGGAGTCTGCCCACCTCATTTCAGGGATGAACGAACTGAACACAAATTCACAAAATTAGCTTTAAGGTCAGGAACTAATTTCTCCTACCCTTATCTCTCAATGAAATCCATTAGTTTATCCCTTCATTTTTCCTTTATAATTACCATAAAATAAATGAAGAGGTGTTTCATAAGGTCTTATCTCTTTCTTCATTACATTCTTTTGAACATTGTTCTTCAAAGTTTTCTACAACTTGTAAGAATGTCTTCCACAGGAAAAAAATCCATGGTTCTAAAGAACTCTATGGCTCTTCTTGGAGAGTCATAAAACATAAGCAAGCATGGTTAAGGTTTACTGCAAACCTGTTTAGCACACTTGGGGAACTTGTAAACATCAGAGATGTTCATCTGTTTCTATATCTCCAGGATCTGGACTTGGACCAAAACCAGTAATCCCAGAAAAGTAAAATCATTCCCAGTGTAGATGGTGCATGGATAAGTATCCTATCAACCCTAGCCCTGGAGGTCCTCACAGTCAAGATATGGAGACAAAGCTAATAAAAAATGTTAACTGGTTTATGTATGAAGAACCAAATTAAGATGCGCCAATCGCATGCAGAAGTGTGTAGCTCATACTATGGAACTTCACTGACTGGGTGAGATAGTAATCTTACCACATGGGTGTGTGTGGTGGAGTTGGCCAATGTAAAGCTCTCAGACTCCATCATTTAGGGACCATCTTAATACACATTTTGTAATCCTCCCTCACCTGAAAACAATTTAAATGAATGCACTTGTTTAGTCAAAGTACTAAAATGGAGAATGAGATCAGATTATAACTCTCTTTCTGAATCTCATTTACATGGTCAAATTCATGTTCACTAATACTGTGTTAATGAATCTTAAATTTCTCTTCTGTGAAGTGAAATTATGATTTTAGCCCCTTAACTTTCAGAGAAAATGTTTTCACTAAACATGGCCTGGTACACAATAGGTATCAATATTTTAGTTGAATACATGTGTGAATGTGTAAAAATTGTTTTGTTATATGTGCATGAATTCATTCATTTAACATGAATGCATTCATATCTTTAAAGAATTGGGTTCTGTGAAGATTCAAAACAGCACAATAGAACCAAAAACTGTCCTCAGTTCTAGTTGAAAAGGTTGATTTGATTTGATGGTCTGTGAAGGGAAATTTGGGATGCAATGAAAAAACAGAAGGGAATGCTTTAATCTAGGTATAGGAAATAAGAAAAACCCTCCTGTAATAGGAAAATTGGAGATAATACAAGTAGGGTGGGCAGGAGGTGGGTAGACAACTGGAGCTTAGGTTTAGGTTGGGGAATGGGACCGAAAGGAAGAAAAGACTATCAAGCAGGGTACATTCTGAGTTTTTTCAGATGAACTGAGGAAAGCAGATTCTCTGGAACCTAATGAGGAGGAAGATCATGTGAGAAGAGATAGGCAGGGATCAGACTGTGGAGATTTTTTGGTTCTTTTTAAAATTTTGAACATTATTTTAAGTACAAGAGGAGTCATTGAATGATTGACAACAGGAGATGTGGAAGAAGATGTGGAAGTTGTTCATTAAAAATGATAAACTGATGCGCTTTTGTTATTGATGATTAGCCTTATGAGTCTTTGCTTTTGAAATTGAATCTTAGCCTATTGTTATAGGGTGCCTAAGGATTGTCTCCTGAGAATCTCCTTGTTGCTCAAATATGGCCTCTCTCTAAGCCAAACTAAGCATATGAATGCATTACCTTCCTCCCAGTGTGGGACATGATTCCCAGGGATAAGACTCCCTGGCAACGAGGGATTACTAACAAGTGTCAATGGGCCATACAACTGGGAAAAGACCTCAAATAAAAGAGGAAAAAGGTAAAGACAAATTAGTTCCAATGGCTGGGAGACTTCTGGTTGGGTCGGAAGGTCATCCCAGAGGTAACACTTATAGACACCTCAATAGGACCTTATCGGCTTCAAATGGGGATACAACCCAAACAGAGGGGCTCCTGAGGGCTCTGGAGACACCCAGGTCCTGTATTAGGGCAGATAGCCCCAGAGTTTTGTGCCTTATCAGTGGGCCCTACTTTGGAATCATTGCTACTGAGAGTGACAGAGTTGGACCCAAATATATCTTCCCAGCACATGGTCCATCTGTTCCTTCTATTCAAACTTATATGCAGTGCAGGAGTTTGTATGTGTACTTCCAGAGACAAGACTCTTTGGGCTGTCCATGTACCAGCTGGGCCCAGAATCTCCGTGGAGCTGCAACTCCTACTCTATAGCTCAATGGACTCACCCTGGACACCTGGTGAGGAGATGATGATGGACAACAGTCATCCCAAGGAATGGAGAGAATATGCAGCTGCAGACAGGATAATCCCATCCATCTTATCTATGAGATAAAAGCCCCCTCTCACTTGGAGGTGGAGTGGACATCACCATCTCAGACTCCTCAGGATTGGGGGGAGTGCTATGGACTAGAGTGGACTTATTGGTATTCTGTTATAGACATATTGTGATTCACACAATGGAAGTAATTACAACATTAATGTGGAGCCAGTGGCCACTGGATGCTGTAGGGGCAGGGAGAGGGAAAAGCAGTTGTAATACAAGGGCTTTTTTGGAACTTGGGAATTATCCTGAGTGACATTGCAATGACAGATATAGGCCATTTTATGTCATCATATAACATGCAGAACTATGTTCCATGCTAGGTGGCAAAGCCCCAAGATGTGTGATGTGCAACACTAATGAAGGATTTTTATGTGGGAGGTTGTGGGAAGAGTTAGAGTTGGGGCATATGGGAATCCCTTCGATTTTTGTGTAACATTTATGTAAACTAAGTATCTTTTAAAAAATGAAAAAAAATTATTATTAAAAAAGATTGCATTTTGATAGCACCTTATTGTGAATATAATTATCAATAGTGAATTACATAGGTGAATGTGATTAAAAGGTCACATTAGGTCATATATCTTACTACCAAAAATAATAGATAAAACATGGGATTGTATAAACAGAGAGCCCTATTTTAGACAAAGAACTATATTTAATAGTGCAAGTACAAGAATGTTCTTTCATGAATTATAACAAATGTATGACACTTTAACACAAGGTGTTAATTAAAAGGTGGCATGTGTGCAAAATATGCATAGAATGTAAACTATGGATCATAGTTTATAGTACTATTTTAATAATCTTGCATCAACTATAACAAATGTAACCCACTATTGCAGTGCCAAGAATAGGGGTGATATTGGAATTCTGTATTTTTGCATGATTTTTCTCTAAAATGTACAGTTTTTCGAATTTAAATTAAAAAGTAATAATTGAAAATATTGCACAGGCTTTTTTATTGAGGGTTTTAAATAGATAATCCATGGAAATTGTTTTACACAGTGTCAAGAACATAGATCCTCTCAATAAATGCTGTAAAAGAAAAGGGCAAATATACAATGGTGCTGTCATCAATGGTACAAAATATTTTACATGAATGGGAAAGATTGGGTTTAAGTTGGTATATAGGAACACTGAATTTTATGTATGATTTTTCTGTAAACCCACAACTTCTAAATAAAAATTTTAAAAATTAATCTCATTTGCTGTATTTGAATTTTTTTGATTTTTCAAATTTATTGAAGTATATCACTCATACATGAACATACATAAACAATAAGTGTATAGCAATAGTTTTTAACGTGCAAAACAAACATATATAATATCATACGGGGCTCTCATACCTCACCCTACCACCAATACCTTGCATCATTGTTAAACATTTTTAACTAATGTTTAAAGAGCATCCTAAAAATATTACTACTAAGCAAAGTATTTTCCCCAACACACCCTATTATTATTTTTATATCATTTATACATGAATATACATAAACAATAAGTGTATAATAAAAGTTATGAACTTACAAAGCAAACATTCATAACATCATATAGGGATCCCATACATCAATTTTCCACCAACACTTTGCATTGTTGTGAGAAATATTTTTACAAATTATGAAAGAATATTGTCAAAATCTTACTACTAATTATAATCGTTATCTTACATTTGATGTATTTTCCCCAAACCCAACATATTATTATTTTTAAATATATTATTATGACAGAAGTTGTAAACTTACAAAACAATCATGCACATGTGCAGAATTCCCAAACAGCACACTCTATCAACACACCACACCATAGTGGAACATTTATTACAGATTATGAGATAGTATCATCCGATTATTACCAGGACCACAGCATACATTTGGTACACATTTTCCATACGCTTCCACTATCAACACAGTAAATCTTTGGCATAGGTGCAAGAATATTACATTATTACTGTTAACCACAGTCCATAGGTCACTCCAGTTGAATTTTTCCCATGCTTCTCCACATTCCCACCACCATGTTCTAATGATGTGCATCTGCTCTAGCTCACAAAGGACACTCTTGCATCTGTACCATCAACCACCATTCTCATCCACCTCTGGGTTTACTGTGCTGTTCAGTCCCTAGATTATTCTCTAGCTTTCTGTCAATTGGCATTTATATCCTTAGACTACCATTTTCAGCCATATCCCCATTTATAAACCAGCTGTTACTCGCTATAATGTGTTACCACCAACTCTTTACATTTCCACACTTTTACAATAAAGATAGTTAAAACTTGTACATACATTAAATATCAGTAGTCCATCTCAGTCCTCCTCTTATCTCCTCTAAGGTTCCACCACCTACCACCAGGTCTTGAAGATATTTTCCTACATTTTTTTCTAGAATCTTTATGATTCCTGTTTTATACATCAGTTTTTGAATCATATTTAGTTAATTTTTGTATAAGGTGTGAGATAGGGGTCCTCTTTCCTTTTGTTGCTATGGATATCCAGTTTTCTCATCACCATTTGCTGCCTGAACTGGGTGTGTTTGACAGGTTAGTCAAAAATCACTAGAGCATAGATGTGAGGGTCTGTTTTTTAACCATCAATTCGGTTCCATTGGTCTGTGTGTATGTCTTTATATCAGTGTCATACTGTTTTTACCACTGTAGCAAGGTAATATGACTTAAAGTCTGGAAATGAGAGACCTCCAATTTCATTTTACATTTTTAAGATGTTTCTGGCTATTCAAGACCCTTTACCCTTCCAAATAAATTTGATAATCTTGTCTTCCATTTATTTTAAAAATGCTAGTGGAATTTTTATTGAGATGGTATTGAATCTGTACATAAATTCGAGTACAATGGACATTGTAATGATATTTAATCTTCTAATCCATGAGTATGAAATGTTCTTCCAATTATTTAGGATTTTTTAAAATTTCTTTTAACAACGAGTTGTATTTTTCTGAATACAAGTGCTTTACATCATGCGTTATGTTTTTTACTGAATATTTGGGTTTTATTTGCCATATTTTATTTTCACCACTCCTTTCAAACTTTAAGTTATTTTTTTTGGTATAATCTTCATTTCTAGACTCTCTTCCAGGCCTTTCTCTCCTGTCTTTCCTTTTCAGGTTGTAGGACACCTTTTGTTATTTCCTGCAAAGTGGGTCTTTTGGTTACAAACTCTCTTAGTTTCTGCTTATCTGTGAATATCCTAAACTCACCATCATTTTTGAAAGAAAATCTTGCTGGATATAAGACTCCTGGCTTGAAGTTTTTCTCTTGCATTATCTTAAATATATCATAACACTGTCTTCTTGGCTCCATTTTTTCTGTTGAGAAATCAGCACTTAATCTTATTGGATATATCTTATATGTTACACATTGCTTTTCTTTTGTTGCTTTCAGAAGTCTCTATTTGTCTTTGGCATTTTACATTCTGATTAGTATGTGTTTCAGAGTTAGACTCTTCAGAATTATACAGATAGGAGTACACTGTGCTTCTTTGATGTGGATATCTACATCCTTCAATAGGCTTGGGAAATTTTCAACCATTATTTCTTCAAATATTCCTTCTGCCCCTTTTCCCTTCCTTTTTCCTTCTGGGACACCCAAGGCATGTATGTTTGCATGTCTCTTGCTGCTGTTAGTTCCCTGAGACTTTGTTCAAGTTTTTCCATTCTTTTCTTTATCTGTTCTTTTGTATGTTCACTTTCAGAGGCCATTTCTTCAATCACACCAATTCTTTCTTCTGCCTCCTCAAATCGGCTATTATATAATTCCAGTGTGCTTAATTTCATTAATTATACCTTTCATTCCCATAAGATATGCTATTTTTCTATGTATGCTTTCAAATTCTTCTTTGTGCTCATCCAATTCTTCTTAATATCCTTAATCTTTTTAGCCATTTCATTGAATATATTAAGGAGATTTGTTTGAACATCTATTATTAGTTGTCTAAACTCCTTTATGTCATCTGGAGGCTTATCTTTTTCCTTTAACTGGGCCATATCATTCTGTTTCTTGGTGTGGATTGTAATGTTTTGTTGGTGTCTTGACATCTGGCTCACTAGAGTTTTTATTCTTGGTGCAGTTTTTCTCTTTAGTTTAAGGATTCCTGCCCCTTTTCCCTTGAAGGTTGTGTAATAAGAGCAAAGGATGTAGTTGTTGCTGTAATCTGTGGAGGCTCAATCTGCCCTCATTGCTCCAAGGACCGTTGAAGCTTCTCCCAACTTTCTCCTTTGCCAGGGGTAGGGACAAAGCCACAGCTGTGTGGAATAAACCAACTCATGCAGGCCTAAACTCTAGTTGCCCAGAGAGACTTATGAAGCTTCATGCCCCTTTCTCCCCTGCCTTGAGCAGGAATGGAGCTGCAGGTGTGGGTAGCAATCTATGTAGTGGGGTACAAGATGACTAGAGTTCTCCTAGTAGACTTCTGATTTTTCAGTCTGTGCCAGCTAAATGTATCTGCTGTTACCTGGATAGGCTGGTGCAGGGCCCACCAGCTTCCTCCCAGCTGGAGGTGGGGCTGAAGCTCAGGCTATGGCTGCAGGCCAATCTAGGTGAAAGAAACCAGTCTCTACCATCCTTGTGATTTTCAGTCAGCCTGGCTTCCCTTCATGCTGGGGGTTGGAGTAAAAATGCTGGCTACTGGCCTCCTTCTGACGTGGACAGTATAAAACTTTAGCTGTTATTAGGGTTATACATTAGCCAGCTGAATTACCTAATCAATAACTGAAATCGCTGGGCAACCATCTCTTGCTCCCCTGTTTTTGGGAAATGGGGCTTCCAATTCCTGCCACAAAAAAGCTCCTGGGGTGGCTTGTGCTGCCAAAGTAAGATGATCACTGGCCTCCTTGGAGTGGCCTGTAATATCCTGGAGAGGGTGGCACAGCTCCTTCTGGCTTCCTCCCTGCCCAAGGTTCACCTGGGACTTAGACTGGAGTGGCAATCTGATCTAGATGGAAAGAAGACAGTCCCTGACAGCACTGTGATTTTTCAGTCAGCCTTGCTTCCCCTCATGTCAGGAGCAGAGTTAAGATGGTGGTTACTGGCCTCTTTCTGACTTGGACAGGTTCAAACTGTATCTGTTTTTAGGATTATACTTTAGCCCACTGAATTTACTAATCAGTAGCTGAAGTTGGTGCCCAAAGTCTCTTCCTCCCCCATTTTTGGGAAGTGGAGCTTCCAATTCCAGCTGCAGAACAACTCCTGAGGTGGCTTGTGACTCCAGTGGAGAAAGGTAACTGGCTTCTGTGGTGTAGAGTGCTCTACTATGAATCTTCTCTGCAGATGGGCAGTCTCCTCTTTCCATTCTTTCAAGGATGTTGCAAGATGCACTTTTGGTCTCCTGGAGCACCCAAACAAGTGCTCTAGGTAGCTGTGGGTGATTACTAACTGCTTTGTGTCAGGAGTTGATTCTAGGAGCTCTTTACTCTGCTGCCATCTTGCTGGTGGTTCTGCATTTGAATTTTCATAGAATTTGGGCTCATATAATACAGAGTTGAATATAAAATATCTCTCAAAAGAAACTTGGTTGCTGGTTAAAAGTTTACTAAAATATGGCACACACACACACATATATATATATATATCACACACACACACACATATATATATCATATATATATATCATATATATATACACACACACATATATATATATATATATATATATGTATATTGAGGTACCGGGGCTGGGGATTGAAACTGGGACCTCATACATGGTAAGCAGGATCTCAACCACTGAACCACATTGGCTCCCCTGACTTGGTTTTTCCTCATTCATTTTGGTTGTTGTTTGTTTTAGTTTTCAGGAGGCACCTGGGACTGGGGACTGAACCTGGGACCTCCCATGTGAGAAGCAGGTGATCAACTGCTCTAGCCACATCTGCTCCCCCAAATATTATTCTTGAGAAAAGTTCCATAAATACCACACATTTCTAGACTTTAATATACATATCCAAAGAATGAGTAGAAATGGCTGCATCAGATTGTTCTACAGCCTTAAAGCAGATTCCAATGATAAGAAACCAGACATATAAAAATGATAGAACTGAATGAAAGGAAAGTTCTCTTAAATACACTACATAAGGAAACAAGTATATTTTAAGGACAAGTAAGGTTGGAAAGCACTTAATAGTGGCTGCAAAATGTGAGAAGCCCAGAGCTAGGCTTGTAAATATACAAGCACAGAAAGGAAATAGCAGCACAAATGAATGTTTATATTAAATGATTTTCATCAGGTTTGGTGGAGTTGCTTACCTAAAGATTCATATTTCCTTTGTAAGATAATATAAAAATTTTCAACCTGTTAGATTATCTAGTGTAAAAGCTTGCTTTATTTTGTGTAAAAATAACAGCTTTTAAAAAATAAGTCTTATTTAAGAAAAACCTACTCTGCCATCCTCATATGGAATGGAGAGCAAAAAACACAAATAAGAGCTTGCAATAAAAACAGCAGAAGGAAAATGCAAAGAGTTACAAATTGTAGGTGTTACATGTCAAGAACTTAAACTCTTTGTATTTAAATATATGTGTGTGGGTATTCCAGTGAGTCCTGCACATAGTCTTTTTGTGTGTGTGATATGGTGAATTAATCAAGCATTCATTTGAATGCAGTTAAAAATTAAGACAATCTATCAAAAGGCTGTTAATTATGTCAGTTTTCCTGGAGCCAATATTCACCAGTTTATGTCCTAAGCAATGCCCAGTAACTTCGGCAACTCCATAGCCCTCTCTGAAAGGTTGTTGTAATAATGAAATGAATATGCCACATGAAACCATACTACTGTCTGTTCCAGATCTTCTGCAATTTTTGTAGTACTAATTAGTAGAGAAATGTGTTCTTGAGGATAAGGAAAGCAAAATCATGGTCCACCAGAGATGTCCACGTTCTAATCCCTGTATCCTGTAAATGTGTCAACTTATGTGGCAAAAGATGGTTTAGAGGAGTGATTAGGTTAAAGATCTTAACCGAACGGACCTAATGTAATCATGAGGGTCCTTAGAAGGGAAAGGAGGCAGGAGTTTCAGCGAAGGATGCATGAAAGTGGAAGCAGACGTTGGAATGATGTGATTGCTGGACTTGAAAGATATAGAGGGCTACAAGCCAAGTAACATGGGTTCATTTTTCGAGAAGCTGGAAAAGACAAGGAACAAAATATTTTCTAGAAACTGCTGAAACATTGATTTCATCCCAGTGAACCTTCTGACCTCCAGAAATATAACATAATAAATTTGAACTGTTTAAGTCATTACATTTTTGGTAATCTCTTACAGCATCAATGGAAACTAGTATAGTTGTTTTCCACAATAAAAATATTAAATGTGCTTCTTAGGTTTCTACAGGTAGATCTGTAGTTATACATGCTCAACAATCCTTTAGTAGAATGCAATGTTGTACATTAGTGTACTCAGGGACCATTTCACATCTACCAAGACATTTGAATAGACAATAGTGAGGAAAGGATAGATTGCTGCATGTTTCTGCTTTTATATCTGTTCAACACATGCTGAGAATACAACTGCAGTTTGAACAAGTGGAAGATCCTGCTAACATCAAATTGCACAAGCATCTCCAAAGTTGCCTTGGTCATGAGTCTGCTTCCCTTGTTAATTTCATTGTTATGAGAAAACTGCATGCAAAAGAAGTCTAAAGTCTTTAGAAACAGAAGAATATGCCATATTTTAGGGAAGAAAGATAAGATAAGTAAGTTATGCAGCAAACACTGGAGAAGTAAAAAAGGGAGTCAACTTAGGTTATAAATAATATGACATAAAATAATATTTTAAGCCTGGGAGTTTAAGATCATATGGGGGGATTCATCATGGCAAAACACATAAGTGAAATTTAAATCAACCAAGAATCTGGAAAGAGATATTGGTACCTTATCAAAAACAAAGTGCTTGTATCATTAATAAGTAAAGAACTCCTAGAAATCAATAGGATAAAAGATCAACACAAATGAAAAATGAGGAAAAGGAAATAAATGGCCAGTTCACCAAAAGGATATTAGAAATGACCTCTACACATGTGAAATTGTAAATAAATTCATTTATTGTGAGAGAAATAATAATTAAACTGTATGAATAAGACCTATTCTACCCAGTTAAATTAGGCGAAACTTGCATGAAACTCTCCATTGGCACAGGTAGAGAAACACAGGTGCTCAATTTTTACTGGTGGGGATTCAAAACGATGCACCAAACAGTGTGAGATCTGGATATAGCTACCAATTTATCTAGTCAGAGTGCAATGTACAACCACTGCTTAAGGATTTGGGGAAAGTGATGCTCAATCTGCTTCAAATTAAGAAGGGAATTAGATTTCATAAGGCAGATGGGTGGAACTATCTTGCTTAAAGTTCCAGACACTCTCTGTTCCTTGGGATGGGTGTTGTCCATCTTCATCTCCTTCTTAGTTGTCTTGGGTGAGTTCATTGAGCTGGAGAGTAGGTGTTGCAACTCTGCTGAGATTCAGGGCTCAAATAGCACATAGATGGACCAAAGATTTAAGTCTCTGGACATATATATTTAACAAGTATTGTGCTAATTACAGGTCAAATAAAAGGGGCAGAAGAGCCATGTGTAGGGAAATTATAAATGAGTCTAACTCTGCTGCTTTGGAGAACATAAATTCCAAAGTAAGTCCCACTGATGGTGTGCCAAATTGCTGAGCTGTCTGCACTGCTTGTAGTGTCTGGATGTCTCTAGAGTCCTCAGGATCCCTACTGTTAGAAGCACTGTTTACTGTGGCAGTCAATGAGATCCTGCTGAGACTTGAATTAGTGTAACCACTGGAATAATTTCCAAACTCACTTTGAAATCACTTAGCCATAAAAACTCATTTGTATTTACCATTTCCCCCTTCTGGCCGAGGTCTTATTCCAGATGCACTGCTAGTTGGCATTGGTAATAATCCTTCTGTGCTACGGAGACTCATCCCTTGGAGTCATGTCCCATTCTGGAGGGAGATTGTACATTTCTTGCTGAGTTTGTATTAGAGAGGGGCCACATTTGAGCAGCAAGGAAGCATTCAGGAGGTAACTCTTAGGCAACATATAATACTAGGGTATGTTTCAATTTCACTAGAAAAGGTTCATAGGCACAATCATCAATATCAAGGGTCTGACAGAATGGTCTGTCTTCCTTCAATAAGCACTGCTCTTATATTCAAGTGATTATAGCTGTCCTATTAGAGAATGTGTCAGAACTCCCTAATAAGAGAATTCAATACATTTTCTGTTATAGTTTGGGTCTCCACCCATGGAGATAATGCCCTATGAACACTTGAACATATCCATATGCCTTAGAGGCATACCCCAGGTGAACCCCTCCCCATGAAATCCCCCATCACTGACACCCTGCACCACTTATCCTCCCGTGCCACAGTTATGACCTTCCTGTGATCCAAAACCTCTCCAATGGACTAAAGTAGACTTTATTTTGTACTATACATTCATTATTACTGTAGCAATGGAAGAACTTTTATCATTGATATAAAGGTAGGAAACACAAGAGGTTCTGAGTGGAGGGAGAAGGAAGAGTAGGTGTAATAAGGGAACATTTTTTGGGATACTGAAAGTTTGCTGCATGACATTGCAAAGTAGGATACAGGCCATTATATATTTTGTCATAACCTACAAAATGGTGTGGGACAGAGTGTAAACTATAATGTAAACTATAGTCCATGGTTAGTAGCAATGATTCAATATGTGTTCATCAATTCTAACAAATGTACCACTCTAATGAAGGATGTTGTTAATGTGGGAAAGTGTGGGAAGGAATGGGGGTGGAACACATAGGAACCTCTTATATATTTTTATAACATGTATGTAATCTAAAGGTCCTTTTAAAAAATATTAAAAAAAAAAAAACACTGCTTAAAGACCCTACAGGATCTCCGTAGTGTCTGGTTTTTGAACTTCATTTCCCAACACTCTTTCCTATACTCACAGTGCTATTCTTTCTTTTCTTTTGGCTCCTGTACTCATCTAAGAGACTACATACCAGATTTTCCTCTTTTGGTCTCCATGTCTAAATAACCCACCTGTTAGACTAGTTATCAACACAATTTCCCCCATAATATGAACCACAGATTGTAATTATACATATGTCTGTTTACATAGTTTCATGTTTCTTCTTGACTTCCCCTCTTTTCAAAAAGGAGTAACTGGTTTTTCATGGGTCCTGGCATTTAATAATAATTACAATATAATTTAAATATTAAGAAATGGAAAATTTTGTGCTCAAATCTTAAATGTTTTTTTTTTTATTTTTGTCAGAACCGAAGTTAATGACTTGAGATAATGAATGATAAAACTACTATCCAATAATCAAAGCAGAGCCCTGTGTTAGGAAACTGGAAAACATACAGAGGGAGAAACTATTAAAACATAGTCATAGAACAGTAGGAGCAGGAAGACCCATTTGTGCCAAAAGGAGGCACAAATGTACGAGATTAGCCCAGGCAAAGGAGGAAAAAATACTGCACCTGTGAGAGCCAGGATGAGGGCACGATGCTCAATAATATCAGACTATTACCACTAATTATGGTCCATAGAGTACATTTGGCATATTTTTTTCCATACTCCCTCTTATTACTACAGTGCTTCTTTTACATTGATGCCAGAATATTATAGTATTGCTGTTAACCATATTCAATAAGTTACAGTAACTGCATTTTCCCCATGCTACTCCACCTTCTCACCAACCTTCAATAGTATTGCATATACATTCTAATTCACAGAAGGACATTTTTGCATTTGTACTATTCACCACAATTTTCATCCACCTCAGGGTTCGATGTGCTATTCAGTCTCTAGATAATTCTTTAGTTTTTTTCAATTGACATTTACATCCCTAGACTTCCCTTTAAGTCATAATCTCATTTATTATCCAGCTGCTACTTATTATAATGTGTTACTACAAACTCTGTCCATTTCCACACTTTTACAGTCAAGTTAATTAAAACTTCTACATACATTAATCATAAGTGCTCCCTCACAGCCCTCCTCTTCTCTCCTAATAAATTTCACTCTAGTTTTTAAGTTCATGCATTTATTCTTTGTATTTAGTTCATATTAGTGAGACAATGCAATATTTGTCGTTTTGTGTCTGACATTTCACTTAACATAATGTCCTCAAGATTCATCCATGTCATCATATGTGTCCCAACTTCATTTTTTCTTACTCCAACAAAGTATTTCATCATATGTATATACCACATTTTGTTTATCCATTCATTGGTTGATGAACATTTGTGTTGTTTCCATCTTTTGGCAATTGTGATTAATGCACTATGAACATCAGTGTACAAATATCTGTTCATGTCACAGTTTCAGTTCTTCTGGGTATATTTCTAGTAGAGAAATTGCTGGATCATATGGCATTTCTATATTTAGTTTCCTGAGGAAATGCCAAACTGTCTTTCACAGAGGTTACTCCATTTTACAATCCCACCAACAGTCAAGGAGTGTTCTTATTTCTCCACATCCTTTCCATCACTTCCTGTTTTCTGTTTTTTAAATAATGGCTATTCTATGCAATGAGAGATGATATATTATAGTCATTTCCCTAATAGCTAGTGATATCGAACATTTTTATCACATGCTTTTTGACCATTTGTATTTCCTCTTTGGAAAAATGTCTATTCAAATTTTTTGCCCATTTTTTAATTGGATTGCTTGCTCTTTTAGTGTTGTGTTGTATGGCTTTTATATAAAATGGAAATCCAGCCCTTGTAGGATATGTGGTTTCCAAATATTTTCTCCCATTGAATGGGCTGCCTTTTCATTTTCTTAATGAAGTCCTCTTGATTCACAAAAGTGTTTAAATTTGAGGAGGTCTCATTTATCAATGTTTTCTTTCATTGCTTGAGCTATTGGTGAAAGATTTAACAAACCACTACATACTACCAGGTCTTGAAGAGGTTTTCCCAAATTTTCTTCTAGAAGCTCTATGGTTCTAGCTTTTATATTTAGGTTTTTGATCTATTTTGAGTTGAATTTTGTATAAGGTGTGAGATAGGGTGCCTTTTTCTTTCTTTTGGATATGGATATCCAGTTCTCCCAGGACAATTTGTTGAATAGACTGTTCTGCCTCAGGTGGGTGGGCTTGACAGTCTTGTCAAAAAACTCTTGAGGGTCTTGGACTAACAGGCAAAGCTCAGTGCTCTCACAAATAAAATAGAGAAAGAGCCAAAAACTGTCTGAGAGACCTACCTTGGAGGACATCACATCAGGACAATGCTATACAACTCCCATAAGGGTGAGGGAAAGAGAGAGGAAGAAGCTAAAACAACTTCTGTGATGGCTGGGAAAGTCTCTCATCTCCCGCCCTCAAAATGTTAATCTGGGGTAAAACTTCTGGCTCCATGGAGCTGAATGAGAAGGGAACTGACTTCTTCCTCCCTGTCAGCTGTTTCAGGTGAAAAGGTAGGGGGTGTTGGGGGTCTTTACTTCAGTGAATTCAGACAGCAGAACCTGCTTTAAATCTCCTTTCTGGATATTCAGCACAGGGAAACAGGAAATCTGAGACTGAAAGAACTCTGAGGAAGGTGTGCCAAAGAATGACATCTGCTGACTGGTCTGGAAATTGCATGGATAAAAACAGTTTATGGTCTTTTCTGTATCCTAAACCTGGGACAAAATTTGAGCTCCACTAGTGAGTCCGTGGACCAATTTTGATAACTTAACCTGGACAATTTAAAAGACTTAGAATGAGTGGAATCAAATATCAAAGAAGAGCTGTAAAAAGAAAATGTATATATATACACACACACATACATATAAACAATAGGTAAGAGAGAGAAACTAGCAATCAGTAAATTCACCAACATATTCAAATGTCTAAAAATCAGCAATAAATAACAAGCTATAATAAGAAACAGGAAGAGATGGTCCAGCCAAAAAAACTAACTGATTATCCTGAAGAGATATGGGAAATGAGAAAGTTAATCAGTGATAATCACACAATTCTGCTAAATCAGGGAAAATTATACCCTTTGAAGCTTACATTAAATAAGAAGAAAGAGCTAAAATTGCAGATCTAACTGTACACTCGGGAAAACTAGGAAAAGTATAGCTAACTATTCCCAGACTCGGGGAAAGGGAAGAAATAGTAAAGCTCAGAGCAATAATAAATCCAATCAAGAACAAAATAATAATAGAGAAAGTCAACAAAACCAAAATTTGGTTCTTTGAGAAAAACAACAAAATCGAGAAACCATTAACTAGACTGCCAAAGAAAAAAAGAGAAAAGATACAAATAATTAAATCAGAAATAAGAGGGGGGGGTGTCATTTTCAATTACCACACAAAAATAAAAGATTTCATAATAGGAGAATATAACAACTGTATGCAAAAAAAAAAAAAAAAATACCAAGAAAATATAGAGGAGGTGGACAAATTCCTAGAAATACAAATATCACCTACACTGACCCTAGACCCTAGAAGATATAGAAAACCTCAACAAACCAATCACATGTAAAGAGACTGAAACCATCATCAAAAACTTCCCAAATATGGAACCAGGTGGCTTCACACATCAAAAGGGTGAAAAGGCAGTGAAATCAATAGGAGAAAATATTTGGCCACTATATATCTGATAAGGGTTTAATGTTCATGATATACAAAAAGACAATAAAACTCAACAATAAAAAAGACAAACTACCTGATTTAAAAATGGGCAAAAGACTTGAAAAATCAATTGTCTAAGGAAGAAATACAAATGGTGAAGAAATACATGAAAAAAATGTTCAACATCACTAGCGATTTGGGAAATGAAAATCAAAGCTACAATGAAATATTATTTCATACCTAATAGACTGTCTATTATTAAAAAGTTGGAAAACAATAAATGTTTGTGAGGATGTAGAAAGATAGAAGTGCGTATTCACTGTTGGGGGCAATGTAGAATTGTACAGTCACTGTGGAGCACTGTTTGGCAGTTCTTAAGGAAGTTGAATATAGATTTGCCATGTGTGGCAATACCATTACTAAATATATACCAGAAGAAATGAGAGCAGAGACATGAACAGAAATCTTCACATTGATATTCATAGTGCCATTATTCACAATTGTCAATAGTTGAAAACAAGCCAGGTGTCCATCAACTGATGAATGGATACATATGATGGAATATTATGTAGCATGAATTCATGAAACATAGCATGGATGAACCTGGAGGACATTATGTTGCATGAAGCAAGCTAGACACAAAGGACAAATACTTTATGGTTTTGCTATTATGTACTAAACATATTGTATAAACCATGGAATTAATATTAGAATATAGCTCACGAGAAAATAGGAGTGTAGGGAATGGAAAGCTGAGGGTTAATCTCTGCAGGATTGGTAAAAAGATTGTTTGTAAATATTTGGAAATGAATAGAAGTGGTGAAAGCATATCATGGTGTTTGTAAGTAGCACAGCTTTTATATAAATGACAGTGGTTGAAAGGGAAAGGCCAATATCATGTATGTTACTAGAAGGGAATGTAAAAATTGTAACATGGGATCCTATAAAGTAATAAAACCTCATGTAAAACATGAGTATGGGTGATACTGCATATATAATACTGTTTTTACAAAATATAAATACAAATATACTATAGAAAAGAAAAAAGAATAGCAGCTATGTACAGCTGGGGAAGCATAGAGAGATTGAGAGGTGATGATATTTTCTTTGCTTTTATTAATTGTTACTATTATTGAAATAATGAAATTGCTTTTAGAGTGGCTGAAGTTATTAATGCACAAATATTTGATAACACTGAATACCATTGATTTTACCCTTTGGATGGATTCATGCTTTATTAATATGTGACAATAAAATTGATTTGTTAAAAGAAATCACTTGACCATAGATATGTGGGTCTGTTTTTCCCACTGTAGCTAGTTAATATGATTAAAGTCTGGAAGTGAGAGTTCTCCAAATTTGCTATTCTTTTTATATGCTTCTGGCTACTCGGGG
This sequence comes from Tolypeutes matacus, assembly GCA_026826555.1. NCBI lineage: Eukaryota > Metazoa > Chordata > Mammalia > Cingulata > Chlamyphoridae > Tolypeutes > Tolypeutes matacus. The sequence goes on along the minus strand of JAKSZT010001430.1, from coordinate 155,464 downwards.
ACCTATTCCCTTCAAAATAAATTTGATAATTATGTTTTCCACTTATTTTTAAAATGTTGGTGGAATTTTTATTGGGATTATCTTGCATCTGTATATAAATTGTGGTAGAATTGACATCTTTTTAAAAAAAAATTTATTCTATTTTTTCTTCCCCCCACCACCCTTTTGTTGTTTTTATGCTCACTGTCTGCTCTCTATGTCCATTCACTGTGTGTTCTTTCAAAGTCTGCTTGTCATTTCTTCTTGTGTTTCTCTTTTAGAAGGCACTGGGAACTGATCCCGGGAGATGAGGCAATCAATTGCTTGAGTCACCTCATCTCCCTGGTCTTCTCCATCTCTCACTGTCTCTCCTCTGCATCTCTCTTTATTGCATCATCTTGCTGTGTCAGTTCTCCGAGGCATGGGCCATCAGCTCTCCATGTTGTGGGCCAGCTTTCTTATACAAGGAGGCCACAGGAATTGAACCCAGGGCCTTCCATATCGTAGATGGGAGCCCAATCTCTTGAGCCACATACACTTCCCAGAATTGACATCTTAATGATATTTAATCTTCTAATCCGTAAGCAAGGAATATACTTCTAATTATTTGTCTTTTTTATTTCATTCAGCAACGCATTGTAGTCTTCTGAATACAAATGCTTTACACCCATGGTTAAAGTTATTCCTAAATATTTGATTCTTTCAGTCACCATTGAAAATGGAATGTTTTCTGGACTTATACCTCAGATTGCACATTACTTGTGTATAGAGACACCACTGATTTTTCATATTGATCTTGAATCCTGAAGCTCTATTGAAATTTTTTATTAGCTCTAGCAGCTTTGTTATAGATTTTTCAGGACTTTCTAGCTATAGGATCATATCATCTGCTAATAGTGAAAGTGTTACTTCTTCCTTTCCAATTGAGGTTCCTTTTATATCTTTTTCTTACCGGATGGCTGTAACTAGAACCTCTTGTACTATATTGAACATATATTAAACATGGTAACAGTGGATATTGTTGTCTTGTTCTTGATCTCAGTGGGAAAGCTTTCAGTCTTTCAAAATTGAGAACAGTGTTAGCTGGGGTTTTTTAATATATGGCCTTTATTATGTTGAGAAAGTTTCCTTCAATTTCTATATTTTGCAGTATTTATATCAAGAAAGGATGCTGTAATTTGCCAAATGCCTTTCTGCTTCGATTGAAAAGATCATGTGATTTTTCTTTTTTATTAATGTGGTGTATTATGCTTATTGACATTCTTCTGTTGAACTCCCTTTGCATAGTTGGTATAAAAGCCACTTCATCATAATAAATAATTCTATTAAAGTGTTGTTGGATTCAATTAGCAAGTATTTTGTTGAGGACTTTGCCTCTGTATTCATTAGTGAAGTGGGTGTGTAATTTACCTTTTTCATAATATCTTTATCTGGATTTGGTACTACGGTGATATTTGCTTCATGGAATGAATTTAGTAACATTCCTTCATTTAAAAAATTTTTTTAGAAGATCTTGAGTAAGATTGGTATTAAATAATCTTTGAATACTTGGTAAAACTCACCTGTGAAACCATCTGGTCCTGAGCTTTTCATTATGGGGAGCTCATTGATGACTGTTTCAATCTCTTTGCTTGTGATTGGTTTGTGAGGTATTCTAATTCTTTGAGTATCAGTGTAGATTGTTTGTATATACCCAGGAATTTTTCTATTTCTCTATATTGCCTAGTTTGTTGGCATATATTTGTTCATAGGATTCTCTTATGTTCTCTTTGATTTCTTGGGATCCCAATAATGTCCCTGTTTTCATTTTTTATTTTATTTATTTGTATATTCTCTCTTTTCTCTTTGTCAGTCTAGTTAAGGGTTTGTTAGTCTTCTCAAAGAAACAACTTTTGGTTTTGCTAATTAGCACTATTTTGGGTTCTCAATTTCATTAATTTCTGCTCTGATATTTGTTATTTCATTCCTTGTACTTGCTTTAGGAATAGTTTGCTGTTCTTTTTCTACTACCTAAAGCTGTACAGTTAGGTCATTTATTTTAGCTCTTTCTTCTTGTTTAATGTAAGCATTGAGTGCTATAAGTTTCCCTGCCAGTACTGCCTTCACTGTATCCCATAATTTCTGATATGATGTGTTCCCATTTTCATTCATTTTGAGATATTTATTGATTCATCTCGCAATTTCTCCTATGACCCACTGTTTATTTAAGAATATGTTGTTTAATTTCAATATATTTGTGAGTTTTCCCTTTTTCCACCTCTTGTTAATTTCAACTCTATTTCATTATGGTCACAGAAAGTGCTTTGTATAATTTCCAGTTTGTTGAATTTATTGAGATGTGCTTTGTGACCCAACATATAGTCTATCCTGGAATCCATGAGCACTTGAGAAGAATATATTTCCAGCTGTTTTGGGATGCAATTTTTTAAATATTTCTATAAAGTTTGGTACATTTTTCATATTATTTAGGCTCTCTCTTTCTTTATTGATTCTCTGCCCAGATTTTCTATACAATGTTGAGAGTGATGTATTGAAGTCTCCAGATATTGTAGAGACATCCATTTCTCCCTTAGGTTTTGTCAGTGTTTGCCTCACGTACTTAGGTAAACAGAGTTAAAAGCATAGACATTTATTTATTTATTTATTTATTTATTTATTTATTTATTATTTTTTTTTTTTTTTACTTTTAAAGATTTATTTACTTTTTATCCATTTTACCCCCTCCCCCATTTTTGCTGTTTCTGTGTCCATTCCCTGGGTGACTCTTTGTCCGTTTCCTGCCCTTTCTTCTCATCCTTCTTCTATTGTCTTTGCTGGGATTCGATCCTTGGAACCTCCGATGTAGGAGAGAGGCATCCTACTGCCTGCGCCACCTTAGTTCCTGGTTTTTCAGTGCGTCTTGTCTCTTCCTTGTGTCACTCTCCTGTTATGTCATCATCTTGTTGCATGGATCGCTGGGCCTGACAGCTCACCCACTTGCAGGGCCTGGAGGGATACCCATGCATGGGGCCTGGTGGCCCATGTGCCTTCTGTATTTTTCTTTTTTTTAATTTTTACCGGAGACCCTGAGGATTGAACCCAGATCCCTCCATATAGGAGACGGATGCCTAACCACCCGAGCCACATCCGTAAACCTGTTATATCTCTTAAGGTTAACCAAAGATACCCAAAGATACCCATCTTTTCTCATATAGGATGGTCATATAATAAATCAGAATTAGTTTATCACCAGCATTCCAGAAACCAGGCCTAGGGAGAAAAACTAGGTCTTGGGACACATGCATGGTTTCTAATATAGGGAATGTTTAGCCTACCCTGATTATCACAAAATCAGGAAGGGAGAATATTCCCATAAAGCATAGACATTTATGACTGTTAGTTCCTCCTGGTGAATTGCCCCTTTTATTAACATATAATGTCCTTCCTTGTCTTAAATAGCAATTTTGCTTTTAAAGTCTATTTCATCTGATAGATATACAAAGCTACTACAGTTTTTTTTTTTTCCCCCCTTTGGTTACTGCATACATGGAATATCTTTTTCCTGTCTTTCACTTTCAATTTATTGGTGTTCTTGGGTGTAGGAAGATTCTCCTGAAAAAAGCATATGGATGGTTCATATTTTCTTATCCATTCTTCCAGTCTGTGACTTTTGATTGGGGATTTTAATCCATTAACATTCAATATAGTTTCTATAAAGGCAGTTCTTATTTCACCCATTTTAACTTTTAGTTTTTATTAGCCATATTTTATTGTCACCACGCTTTTTATACTTTCAGATATTTTACGATATAATCTTGATTTCTAAGCTCTCTTCCAAGCCTGTCTCTCCTGTCATTTTTAAAATTTTGTTGCAGTCCCTCTAATATTTCCTGCAAATTCTCTGTCTTGATTACAAACTCTCTCAGTTTCTGTTTATCTGTGTAAATACTAAACTCACCCTCATTTATTATATTTATTGAGATATATCACTCATACATAAAAATACATAAAAAAATAAGTGTATAGTAACTGTTGTGAGCTTACAAAACAATCATACATAACGTCATAAAGGGCTCTCATACCACACCATACCACCAATACCTTGCATTATTGTGAAACATTTTTAACTAATGATTAAAGAGCATCCTCAAAATATTACTACTAACCAAAGTATCTTACATTTGGTGTATTTTCCCTCAACCCACCCTATTTTTTTTTTACATCATTTATGCATAAACATATATAAAAATAATTGTATAGTAAAAGTTGTGAACTTACAAAACAAACATGTATAACATCATACAGGGGTCCCATACATCAACCCACCACCAACACCTTGCATTGTTGTGAGACATTTGTTAGAAATTATGAAAGAACATTTTCCAAATCTTACTGCTATAGTCTTTATATTACATTTGGTGTATTTTTCCCCCAACCCACCCTATTATTATTTTTAAAATATATTTTGATGACAGAAATTGTAAACTTACAAAACAATCATGCACATGTGCAGAATTCCCATACAACACCCCTTTATCAACACGCCATACTGTGGTGCAACTTTTATTACAGATTATGAGATAATATCATCAGATTATTACCAGATCCATAGTGTATATATGACACACTTTTTCCATACTCCCCCATTATCAACACAGTACATCTTTGGCGTAGATTTAAGAATATTACGTTATTACTGTTAACCACAATCCATAGGTTACTCCAGTTGTATTATCCCCATGCTTTTCTACATTCCTACCACCCCGCAAAACTGATGTACATCTTCTTTAGCTCACAAATGACACTCTTGCATCTGTACAATCAACCACAATTCTCATCCACCTCTGTGTTTACTGTGTTATTCAGCCCCTAGATTATTCTCTAGCTTTCTTTCAATTGGCATTTACACTCCTAGAATAACCTTTTCAACCACTTTTCCATTTATATACCTGCTGTTACTCAAAATATTACCATCAACTCTATACATTTCCTTACTTTTACAGTAAAATTAATTAAAACTTCTACATACATTAAACATCAGTAGTCCAAACAGTCCTCCTCTTATCACCTTTAAGAATCCACCACCTACTTCCAGGTCTTGAAGATATTTTCCTATATTTTCTTCTAGAAGCTTTATGGCTCTTGCTTTTATATTTAGGTTTTTAATCCATTTTGAGTTAATTTTTGTATAAGGCATGAGATAGGTGCCCTCTTTCTTTCCTTCTGTTTGCTTTGGATATCCAGTTTTCTCAGCACCATATGGTGAATGAAAAGTTCTGCCTAATCTGGGTGTGTTTGACAGGCTTGTCAAAAATCACTCGACCATAGATGTAAGGGTATATTTCTGAACCATCTTTTTGTTTCCATTGGTGTAAGTGTAGGTCTTTTTAATAGTACCATGCTGTTTTTACCACTGTAGACAGAAAAAAAGATTTAAAGACTGGAAGTGAGACTCCTCCAACTTTGGTCCTCCATTTTAAGATGTTCCTGGCTTTTCAGTATTTCTTACCCTTCAAATTAATTTGATAATTGTTTTTTCCACTTATTGAAAAAATACTGGTAGAATTTTTATTGAGAGTGCATTGAATCTGTGTATCAATTTGAGTAGAATTGACATCTTAATGACATTTAGTCTTCCAATATGCATGGAACGTTCTTCCAATTATTTAAGTCTTTTTTATTTCTTTTAACAATGAATTGTAGTTTTCTGAATACAAGTTCTGTACAATGTTGGTTGAGTTTATTCCTAAATATTTGGATTTTATCTGTCATATTTTAATTTAACTACACTTTTGAAATTTTTAGTTACTTTTGTTGATAAAATTTTCATTTCTAGACTCTCTTCCAAGCCTCTGTCTCCTATCTTTTCTTTTCAGACTGTAGCACACCCTTTAATATTTCCTGAAAGTCTCTTGGTACCAAACTGTCTCAGTTTCTGTTATCTGTGAGGTTCCTAAACTAGCCCTTATTTTTGAAAGACAATCTTGCTGGATACAAGATTCTTAGCTGGAAGTTTTTTTCTTGTATTACCTTAAATATATCATATCACTGTCTTTTTGCCTTGATGGTTTCTGGTGAGAAATCAGTACTTTATCTTTTTGGGTATCCCTTATATGTTATGATGGCTTTTCTCTTACTGCTCTCAGAATTTTCCCTTTATCTTTGGCATTTGATATTTTGATTAATATGTGTCTCACAGTTGGTCTCTTTGGAATTATCCAGATGGGAGTACACTGTGGTTCTTGGACAAAGATGTCTACATCCTTCAAAAGGGTTGTGAAATTTTCTGCCATTATTTCTTCACATATTTCTTCTGCTCCTTTTCACTGCTGTTCTCCTTCTGGGACTCCCATGACATGTATGTTTGCACATCTCTTGCTGTCATTTAGTTCCCTGAGACTTTGTTCAAGTTTTTCCATTCTTTTCTTCATCTGTTCTTATATATGTTCACTTTCAGAGGCCATTTTTTAAATCTCACCCATCCTTTCTGCTGCTCCTTAAATCTGCTATTATATACTTCCAGTGGATTTTTTTTATTTCTTTTATTGTGTATGTCAGTCCCATAACATCTGCATGTTTCTATGAAGGCTTTCAAATTTTTCTTTGTGCTCTTCCAATGCCTTTTTAATAACCTTAATCACTTTAGCCATCTCATTGAATTTATTAAGGAGATTTGTTTGAACATCTATGATTAGTTGTCTCAACTCTTTTATGTCATATGGAGGCTTATCTTGTTCCTTTAACTGGGCTCTATCTTCCTGTTCCTTTTTGTGTATTGCAATATTTTGTTGGTTTCTTGGCATCTGGCTTACCAGATGTATTTATTCTGTGTCCAGTTTATCTCTTTAGTTCATGGCTTCCTTGCCCTTTCTCCCTTGCTGGTTTTGTAGTAGGATCCAAGGATGCAGTTGGAGTGGTAAGCTGTGGAAGCCCAAGCTGCCCTCATTGCCCCAGAGAAGGATGAAGCTTCTGCCACCTTTGTCCTTTTCCAAGTGTAGGGACAGAGCCACAGCTATATGTGGTTCTCCCTGGTAGGGGTGGGTCTGAAACCTTAGCTAGGCCTGCAGGCTGATCTGGGTGAAAGAAGGCAGTTCCTACTGTCCCTGTGATTTTCAGCCAGCCCAGCTTCCCCTCATGCTGGGGGCATAGTCAAAATGTTTGCTACGGGCTTCTATCTGACTTGGACAGGTTCAAACATTAGCTGTTTTTGTTTCTTTGTTTGTTTTTTAACTTTTATCAATGCTTCTTTTTTTAATAATAATTTTGTTTTTAATTTTTAAAAAGATACTTAAGTTACATAAATGCTACACAAAAATTATAGAGTTTCCCATATGCCCCACCTCCCACACATCCCACAACCTCCAACATAAACATCTTTCATTAGTGTGGCATCACCTGCAATAGATATACACGTCTTGGGGCTTTGCCACTAAGCGTGGACCATAGTTCACATTGTAGTCCACACTCTCTCCTGTTCTTAGGGTTATTATTTAGCCAGCAAAACTTACTAATCAGTAGCTGAAATTCATGGTCAACTGTGTCTTATTCCCCTGTTTTTCAGATATGGAGCTTCCAATTCCAGCCACAGAATAGCTCCTGAGGTGGCTTGTGATGCCAGAGTAGGATGATCACTGGTCACTGTGACATGGCCTATATTTTCCTGGAGAGGCTGGCCCAGGTCTTCCCAGCTTCCTCTCTGCCAGAGGTGGGGCTGGAGCTTAGGCAAGGGCTGCAGTCTGATCTGGATGGAAAGAAACCAGTCCTTATCAGCACTGTGATTTTCAGTCAGCCCCACTTTCCTCATGCCAGGGGCAGAGTTAAAATGGTGGCTACTGGCCTTTTTCTGAATTGGACAGGTTCAAACTTTAGCTGTTCTTAGAATTATACTTTATCCACTGAATTTATTAATCAGTAGCTGAAGTTGGTGCCCAACTGTCTCTTCATATTCCATTTAGGGGAAGTGGTGTTTCCAATACCAGCCACAGAATAGCTCCTAAGGCTTCCTGTGCCTCCAGTGGAGCATGGACACCAGCCTCTGTGGTGTGGACTGCTCTACTTATGAATCATCTCCACAGATGGGCAGTCTACTTCTTCCATTTTTTCAATTTGTTGCTCTTATGGTCTCCTGGAGCCCCACACAGGTGTTTTAGATAGTTCTGGGTGATTACTAACTACCCTGTAGCATAACCTGACTCTAGGAACTCCTTACTCTGCTTCCATCTTGCTGATAAGATTAAGTGCCAATTTCTCATCAGAAAGGCAATCTTTCTGAATATAAGTTTCTTGGCCAGAAGTTTTTCTCTAGCACTATATTAAATATATCATAAGACTGACTTCTTTCCTCTATAATTTCTGATGAGAAATTGGTACTTAATCTTATCAGGTATCCCATGTATGTTAAGTACCGCTTTTCTCTTTCTGCTCTCAGGATTTTTTCTTCATCTTTTGCATTTGACATTCTGACTACTATGTGTCTAGGAGTTGGTCTATTCAGATTTATTGGATGGGAGAATATTGTGCTTCTTGAATACAAATATCTATGTTTTTCAATAAGGTTGGGAACTTTTCTACCACTATTTCTTCAATTATAACTTTTGCCCCTTTTCCCTTCTCTTCTCTTTTAGGACAGTCATGACACATAAGTTTGCATGTTACTTGATGTCATTTAGTTCCCTGAGACCCTGTTCAGTTTTTTCCATTCTTTTCTTCATTTGTTCTTCTGCATGTTTGCTTTTGGAGGCTATGTCCTCAAGCTCATTGATCTTTTCTTCTGTCTCTTCAAATCTGCTGTTATATGCGTCCAATGGATTTTTATTTCATTTGTTGTACCTTTCAGTCCCATAAGATGTGCTATTTTTCTATTGATGCTTTCAAATTATTCTTTGGGCTCAACCAGTATCTTCTTAGTATCCTTAATCTTTTTAGCCATTTCATTGAATTTATTAAGGAGATTTGTTTGAACATCTATGATTAGTTTTCTCAACTCCTTTGTGCCATCTGGAGACATTTTTGGTTACTTTGACTGGGATTCATCTTCCTGTTTCTTGGTATGGAGTGTGATTTTTTGCTGGTGTCCTTGCATACAACAGAATAAATATATCTATTTATTGTGGGCAATTTCTGCCTTTAATTTAGGGCTTTCTTGTCCTTTCTCCATTGCTGGTGGTGAATTAGAAGCTGACGATTAGCTGGTAATGTAAGCTGTGGAGGCTGAAGCTGCCAGTATTGTGCCAGGAGCCAATGAAACTTCTCCAACACTTTTCCTCTGCCAGGGATAAGAACAGAGCTGCAGCTATGTGTAGTAGTTCAAGCCTTGCAGGCCAAGCCCATCCGTAGTTTCCTGGAGAGACAGATGAAGCTTCAAGTCCATTCTTCTCTGCCTGTTGTGGGATAGAGCTGCAAGTTTAGGTAGCAATCTATGCCATGAAGGTCCAAATTGTCTGCAGTTATCAGGTAAACTGATATACCAGGGGCACCAGAGGTGGAGATGACCCCTCCAGGGTGCCCAACAATCTAATCTTTTTGGGCCATATGCACCGTCAGTTGCCCTGAGAAGTTGAGGCAGTACTGTTCCTTTTGCCCTTTAGTGCGTGAGGGTGGAACCACAGTTGTCCAACAGTCTAGTCCTTGCAGGCTGAAAGTGCCTGAAGAAGTTGAGGAAACACCAGCTGCCTGCTATCCTATTCAGGGATGGGAGTGGATCCAGAGGTACCCAAGAATCCAGTCCATACAGGCCAAAAGTGGCTGTGATTCCTAGAAAGTCTGAGGAAATACAAGCTCCCTTCTACCCAATCAGGGGGATGCAGGGAGTTGGAATTGAAGGAACTCAGCACACCAGTTTGTGCAGGCCAACAGCACCTCTAGTCGTCCAGACAGATTGAGGAAACACAGCTTCCCTCCTATCTTATTGGGCAGGGCAGGGATGGAGTTTCAGTTGTCTGAGTATCCAGTCTGTGCAAGGTGAAAGTGCCTATAATTGTCCAGAAAGACTGAAGAAACCCAAGCCCCCTCCTATCCTATGGGGTGGAGGGGTGGAGATGGAATCAAAGGCACTCAGGAAACCAGTTTGTGTGGCCCAAAAGTGCTTGCAGTTGCCCTGAGAGGCCCAGGAAACACAGCTCCTCTCTTACCCTATTGAGGTACAGGGATGGAGCCCCAAGTGTCAAACTATCCAGTCTGTGCTGGCAGAAAGCACCTGCAGTTGCCCAGAGAATCTGTGTGCATCCCCAAAAATTATTCTCTGCCATAATTAGGGCTGGAGCTTAGGCTAGGGCTGCAATCTGATCTGGATGGAAAGAAGCCAGTCCCTACCATCATTGTGACTTTCAATCAGTCCTGATTTTCCTCACATTGGTGGCAGAGATAAAATGGCAGCTACCATCCTCTTTCTGACTTTTACAGGTTCAAACTTTAGCTGTTCTAAGGGTTGTACTTTAGCCAGCCAAATTTACTAATTAGTAGTGGATGTCAGGGCCCAACTGTCTCCTTACCCCCAATTTTTGGGAAATGGAGCTTCCTACTCCAGCCACAGCATAATTTCTGAGGCAGCCTGCACTGCCAGTGGAGAATGGGCACCAGCCTCTGTGGTGTGGAGTGCTCTACCCATTAATCTTCACTGCAGATGGGCAGTGTCCTACTTCTATTCTCTCAAGGACGTTGCAGGATGCTCTTCTGGTCTACTGGTCTCCCCAGACAGGTGCTTTAGATAGATATGTTTAAATTAGTAACTGTTCTGTAGGACAAAAGCTGACCTTAGGAATGCTTTACTCAGCTGCCATCTTGTACCAGCCACTCAGTTCCTTAGTATTTTGTTGAAGAATTTTGCACCTCTATTCATAAGAGATATTGGTTTGTAGTTTACTTTCCTTGTGGTACCTTTCTATTTTTTGTCTTTATTTTTAAAGGAATTCTACATTACAAAAAATGTTACATCAAAATATATGTAGAATTACCATATACCCCACCTCCTCCCCTTCCCACACTTTCTCCCATTAACAGCTTTCATCTGTGTGGTACATTCATTACAGTGGGTGAACACATATTGAAACATTCTTACTAAGCATGGTCTGTTGTTTACATTATGGTGTACACTTCTCACAGCACAATTTTATAGGTTCTGACAAAATATATAATGGCCAGTATCCATCATTACAATGTCATGCAGAATAATTCCAATGTACAAAAATGCCCCCATGTTACACCTATTCTTCCCTCTGCTCACCTCAGAACCTCTGGTGGCCACTCTTTTTATATCACTGTTACAAGTTTTTTTAGTAATATAATAATACTAAGCCTAATTTAGTACATAGTTGCATTGCCAACTAATGTTTGTGCATTCCTCAATATTGAGGATTTGGGGATGGTGATGCACACTCTGCTTCTGATTGAGAAAGGGTTTGGACCCCATGGAGCATATGGATGGAACTGTCTTGCTTGCACTTGTAGAGACTATGTTTTTTGGATGGGCATTTTCCATCATCATCCTTTTGTTAGTTGTCCTGGGTGAGATTGATGAACTGGAGAGTAGTTGTTGGCTAAAAATTAACAAAAGGCTTGAATAGACATTTCTCCAAGGAGAATTTGAAAATGGCCAAAATAAAGCACATTAAAGATCTCAATAACTTTTTCCATTAGAGAAAGACAAACCAAAGCCACAGGTGATACTATTTCATAGCCACTAGAAAGTCTATTATTTAAAAAACTGGAAAATAATAAGAGTTGGAGAGGATGCAGAGAAATAGATATACTCATTCATTTTTAGTGGGAATGTAAAATAGTGCACCAACTATAGAAAAGAGTTTGATTATTCCTTAGGAAACTTAAGCATAGAATTACCATATGGCACAGAAATTTTAATTCTAGGTACATAGCCAAAGGAATTGAAACAGGAGCTCCAATAGATATTTGGACACTGGTATTCATAACTGCATTGTTCATAATTGCCAAAAGATGAAACAACCCAAGTGTCCATCAACAGATGAATGGTTATGTAAAATATGGTATATACACAGAATGGAATATTATTCAGAATAACAAGGAATGAAGTGCTGATATTTGGGACAACATGGATGACCCTTAAAAATATCATGTTGAGTTAAATATACAGACACACACCTAAAAAATATGGTGTTGTTACATGGATACAAAATAATTAGAATAAGCAAATTCATAAAGTCAGAAACTAGAATGCAGATTTCAAAGGCTCGACGTGGTGTTAAGGAACAGAGACTTTATGCTTAATTGGTACAGAGTTCCTGTTTGGGGTGATGGAAAGATTTGGTGTTGGACTGTAGTCATGGTAGCACAACATTTTGAATGTAATTAAAACTACCGTGTTATAAAATTGAAATTTTATGGTGTATATTTGTTACTAGAATAAATTAAAAAAAATAAAACAATAGTACTGTAAAAAACAGTGAATCCTAATGTAAACTATGGACTATATTTAACAGTATAATCATAATTACATTGCTCCATCAATTTTAACAAAGCTACCACACTAATAATACAGTATTGATGAAAAGGAAAATTGTGCTTGTTAGCAACTATGTGGGAGCTTTGTATTTTCAGCATGAATTTGCTTTCAAATATACAAATCTTTATTGAAAAAAAAACAAAAAACAAAGACTGTCATGGACAGTCTTCAGGAATTCAAAATAAAATGAAACAAAACAAAAGTGGGTGGGAATCATGTAGTTGGAAATATCTATGGAAAAACAAAATTTAAAAGACTAAAGAAGGGGAAGATTTTAACAATAATATAGAGTTTTCGTAACTGTCTGAGGCTCAGCAATTCATATGCATGCTTGACTACATATTAGATGTTTCTTTTCTATCTTGCAAGAAAGAAGCTGTTTAAACCTATCCCAGAAAATGAAGACCCAATGTGTCATCACTGTTTTTTTGAGCTGTTACTGGACAGAACTTGGGGACTTGTGTAGTCCCTTATTCTTGCCTCGTATATTTAAGAAAACTTGGGATTTGTGATCTAGTTATAAAAGCAATGTAAATTGCCCTTATATCAAATATTATATTATTTTACCAGAAAAAAACAGGCTAGCAAAGAGAAAAACTGAGAATAAATAAATTGAAATTCCATAATTCAGAGATATTTATATAATATTTTAGTCTTTATTATCTTAGATAATTACCTATTATACATAATATATGTAGATATCTATTCATATATTTTACAAACAGATATATTATTTTTGATAGGTGAAAAATGAGTTTACTAATAATTTCTTCACTTAAGCAGCTCAGAGAAATTTCTAATACACTAATTAAGCTACTTTTCTATTAATCTAATTTTAGAAGTTTATCTTTGCACTTAGTTCCCTGAAAGATATTAACCAGACCTTCTCAGTTTTGCTTATAGGAATAAGATAATGTCTCAAAGCAAAACCAGACAGAATGGTGTCTGGAAAAACTTATGACTCAGTAAATCTGTACCTTTTCTCAGAGTCAAAAAACGTGATGTCTTTGAATGGTTGGCATAACAATATCTACATTGTGGTTTATTAGCCAGTGAAACCAAGGATGAGTTGCATGTGCTTGAGACCATTCAGGACTGACAGTTTGCATGTACCCTCCTCACAAGACCCCTGTTATAACTTGTTTTTCTTCTAACCCCTTTTCTCTTACTTTTTGCCTATAAATACCTTAGATGACCTTTTTACTTTGAACTATCTTCGGGAAGATTTGGAAAATTACTTGCTCATGTGGTCACAATAAATCACCATCTCCTGATACTTCTATTTCTCTTTTTGAGGGCCAGATGTGAGGGGCCTTATATTGGAAATAACAATGCTTACAATAACATTTTTGCAATAATGAAATTATATGAAAAGTACAATTAAATTTTGCTCAATAACATACTCTGATCAGATTACCATATTGATATATGATTTTTGATATCTGGAGACCTTTGAGTTTATCATAAATTCTTTCACCAGCCTCCTGCCAATGTACGCTTAGGTTCTGGACCATTTTCAGTATTGTAAATAATATTCTGATGAACATCTTTCTCCCTTCGTCTTTGTTCATTTATTGAATATTTTCTTTTAGAAGCCATTAGAAAAGTAAATGCTATTTAGAGTGTATGCATATTTTAAGATTTCTGACAAATATTTCCAATTTATCTTCCAAACTTGCTACTCTATTTTATATCCCCATTAGTAATGAATGATAGTAACTATTTTCACATCCTTTCTCTATCAGTGGTTATTATTATTTTTTAATATTAGAGAATGGTTAGGGAGTGCATTGATTGGAGGCTTGGTGTGTTTTTATATAGACTAGTGTTGGGGATTGATTTCTGACCCCCAAAATGGCATGTTCATGTCCCAACAACTGGTCGTGGGTGTGTGAACCCATTTGTAAATAAAATCTTTGTATATGCTATTAGTTAAGGTGTGCCCAATTAGAATGAGGGTAGGTCTTAATCCATTATGACTGAAGGCCTTAGATGCACGGGAAATTGGACTCAGAAAGGAAGCTATGAGGAGCAGCCAGAAGTGGGAATTCAACAGAACACAGGAGAAGAATGAAAAGACATCATTATGTACATTGCCATGTGACAGAAAAGCCAGAAACCCCAAAGGTTGCCGGCCAGCCAGAAAATACTGATCTCTGGATGAAGCAGTCTTGTAACCTCTGAAATCATGAGCCAACAAATACCTTGTCAAACCAACCCATTGTGTAGTTGTTTTAACAGCTAAGAAACTAATACAGGCTAGTTTTATTCCCCTTTTCCAATTGTTATTAGAGTCTTCAATTTTTGAATAAAAAAGTCTTATTCCTTTGAATTAAAAAGCCTTATTCTTTTGAATAAGAACAAAAACTTATTATTGAATTATAAGGGTTTATAAAACATATGCAGTCTATTCAACTTTACCTTTATTATTCGACCTTTAATTTTTTTAACACTGCAATTTTTCTATTATTTTATCATGGTGTTTCCTGGCAAAGGAAGTCTTTAATTATTATGGGGAATTAAGTTCTGCTCATATTTGCCTATATGGCTTATGGATTTCATACCATACATAGAAAGAACTTATGAAATCCATGACTATGTAAATAGTTAATTTTTTTCTTTAGATATTTGTGTAATTGGATGATCATGGCACCTTTGCTTAAAATCAATTGGCTGCAGATGCATGGGTTTATATATGAACTCTCAATCCTATTACATTGGCCTATATGTCTACCCTTCTACCAGTTCCAAACTCTTTTGATGACTGTATTTTTGTAACAGGTTTTGAAATTAAGAATTGTAAGTCATCTAACTTAGTTCTTCTTTTTCAAGATTGATTTGGCAACTCTAGGACTTTTTGCAATTCCACCACTTCTATTTCTGAAAAGTAAAAAAATACTGATGGGATTGTATTAAATCAGTAGATTGCTGTGGACTGTAGTGATAAATTAACTTTATTAAGTCTTCTACATCTTAAGCATGGGAGATTGTATAATAATTTTCAAAAGAGAATAACAGTAGTTATCTAAACATTTAATGGAGCCAGATAAATACTTTGGAAAATTTAAGTGGATATAGAAATGATGACCATGGTTTACCTAGAGAAAAGGATAAAAAAAAAAAATGATACTGATGGAAATCTCTAAGCAAAATACCCTTGTGAGAAATATCTTGTTGGGGAAGAAAAGCTGAAATAAGACCCATCTTTTAAAAGTGAATTAATGAAGTTGAAAAAGTATGTTAGACAAGATAGGAGGATGAACAGAGTGTTAGTGATTTTGTTAATTATTAAAATTTCCCATAAGAAATGGAGTAGCACTGAATTGCTTTTAGCAGGGGAATCATGTGCAATTTACATTTCCAAAAAATTACCTGAGCTGCTATGTGAAGGTCGATAGGGGAAGGAGCAAGAATAGATGAGGAGAAACCCAGAAAGAAACCAAGATGTTGATTTAGACTATGGAAAGAAATGTTTTAATGCATGATGAATTGATAATAGTTTAGATGTCTAAGATTAAATGGCTGACTTAAGGATGACTCTCTAAGAACTTAAATAGCAGGGGTAATGAAGCCATTTTGGTTAAGATTTGGGACCATGCAAAGGAAAAGCGGTCCAAGGTTGGGTCAGATCTTGAAGGTCTTTTAATCCTTGTCTAGGGGGCAGGTATGTCATCTGGAAGTCATTAAGTCTTGACCTTCATCAGGATCTCCTGTATGGTTTAAAGCAGGGTGAAATCAGGCCCTAGTGCACAAGACAAAAGGAAAGAGCAGGAGACCCGGGTGATTGGAAATCTGGTATAGAGAAAAATTTTGTCTGTAACTGGGCAGCTACTTTAGGGTTCCAAAATGCATAATGAAACAGTGGGAGGTAGGAAATAGCATTATCAAGAGCAGCTGAAGAAGAGTGGGGAGTAGAATTAAGGTACAGCAAAAACAGAGGTTTAATTGATCCAAACTTTAGGGAGAGAAAGGACTAATGCCAGACATGTAACACTTCCCAGGACTATATTACTACTAGCTTTTAAGATGAACACAACATGATTGTCTTCTACATTATTTTATAACCAAGAGTTTCTGTCAGTTGCCTTAATCTTGAATACAAAAATGCCAAATTTTATTTCCTATTTTTAATTTTGTTATCCTTTGGGACTTTGTAAGTAATCTGATCACTAATAGTTGAAATGAAAATAAACGTAAATCCATCATAGTTTGTAAATTCATCCCAGTATATCTACTGGTAGATTTTTATTTACACAACTAGGCACACATTGGATATTTTTAAAATTTTATGTTTCCAGTATCCATTACAAACCATGTTTGGACATTTTTAAGTGAAAAAAATCAAGCTTACATTTTGGAAATTTCTCCACCATTATTTCTTCTTATTTCTATTTTCTGTTATTCACCATAGTCTTTCCTTCTGAAAAGTTTTTAGTGACTGGAATCTTTCAAAATAATCTCTGTAACTCTCATTTTCATTTGTATTTTTCATCTCTTTCTCACTCTTTTCTGAGTTCTTGATAAATTCCATAGTTCTATGCCCAGTTGCCAATCTTCTGTTGAATATGTTCAGTCAATATCTAAGTATTTGCTCTGCATATTTAAATAGTATAATATGTTTAAACTAGTTTATATATTGTTTTTATGACTTCTAATTTTTTCTTTATCATATGTATCTGTTTTTGATTTGTGTATGTCTTTTTGTTTCGTAATATTTGGTTCTTTATACACATAATATTCTTCACTTCTTTGAGGAGCTTAAATATACGTCAGTTAAATTCATTTTGAGATTCACCTATTCAATTTTTTTCCTGAGTGAATTCATCTCCCATTTATTGATTAATTAGCTTTCTTTATTATTAACAGTTTTCCTCATGTGCACCAGAATATTAATATGCTATCTTTAGTTGAATTGTAGGTTTTTATCTCTTCTTCCACAGCTCACTCTTATCTGCTTCAACAAAATCCCATAAACCCCAAAAGTAGTATTGCCTTGAATATTCAAGAATAATTTTAAAACTCAAAGCTTAAAACACTATCTCCTACAAGATTCAAGAAACCTCAATACTTATGCCTTCTTCTCAAGTTCTGAGACCTATCACCTCTCAGACCAAATGCATTGATCCACATTCATACAACATTTTTCATTGTCCCATGTCAATACATGGAAACTAAATCCCTCATCCTACATGCTTGTTCATACTCCTACTTTAGCATATCTAGAACCGAGAAACCATTTCTTCATTGGAAAGTAGAATAACCAAAGTTTCAGTCACCAATCCAGGAATTAAGAAGAGAAAATCTCAGTTACCTGGAAAGTCATCTTCGGTTCATCATGAATTGGATAAGGAGACTTTGTTCCTCAAAACATTACTGAGGAAGGGTCATTCAGCCATGACTCCCTTCAGCTTTTGAGAATATTTCCAGCAATTTGGAACCCTTGTATCACAACCATCCAAATAAAATTCAGCATAATGTTTATCCTCACATGTCATTGTTTCAATTTCCTCAAATATTGAAAAGACCCTACCAGCTCTTATGATTTCAATAAAGCCACAATGAAGCATGAGTGGTATATGATCTTCACTCCTACCTGGAAAGTAGTGACTAAAGTTCCTGTCATCTGTTTATATTGTTTATGTCTGTTCATCCATAGCCTCAGGGTTCATTAACTGGCCTTTAGTCAGAGGAGGTAAGCTTGAGTGTGGGAAAGCATAAATTTATGTGGTATTCCCAAACCATAGAAATCCCTACCTGACCATTAATTCACTTGTAACTGTATGTGCATGCCTAAGAGCATATCTTTAAATTCCTTTCCAAGTTAGTTGACACAAGCCCTTTAGTTTTTACTCCAGGGTAATAGAAATCTATAGGTCCTGCCTGTGTCATAGATGTTTGATATGGTGGAGAGTATATGGGGTACTTTCCAGCTATTGTTCTCTGCTTTGGAGTGACAAAAGAGAAGTATTTTCCATGTAATGTTATATTCCCATAAAATTGCAAATATTAGGAGAAGCCAATCTGTAGGTAAAGAAATGGAAGAGCACAGCTTGCTGATCTATTGTTTTAGCATGTTTTACATGGGCTAAAGAATGGATAATTAAAAAATGCAACTTTATTTCTGTGTTGATCTTAAGACACTGATTTTTAATTTTTGAATTTAGTATAACTGTTGCTTTCCAGGCAAGGACACATTGGACTTTGGGTGTTTCTGGTCACATGAATTGTATGTAGGCCTACATCTACCTTTTGGGCATATTGTTTGGCTACTCTGGGACATAGTATTAGAGGCTGTCTGTTTCTATGTTAGAAATTTGAGTTCATGGTTCCAGAATGTTGTCAGCAAAACTCTGTCAAGAGTGCTTGACCAAGCACTCTTCTGATGCAATAAACAACAGCTTATTGAATGGGCCTTGTTTATTGACAAGCTTAGGACTCAATGAGCCTGGGGAGGAGGTGGTCCCTGGGGCCTTGCTCTTCATGGAATTGGATGAAATCACAGCACCTAGAAGTAAGGAGAATAATCCTCAGATATATTTTTCTACTATTGTTTTTCACCTGGGCACAGGGCCTCAGATGCAGAGCCCCAGGGCCAAAAGTGTTAAAGATCCCACTATCATCTAGAGGATTTGGAAAGGCTTAGTTAAAAAGAGGTCATTGCAGCCTTTAAATTTGACTTTCCAGTTCATAACAATGTCTTACACACAATAGGTCTTTATATATGTATACATGCTGCAGGTTTCATTTCAGCTCTGAATGCCCCATACCTTGCACACACTTAAAACTTTGTCCTTCCCTTCCCATCTGATCAACCACATCCCAGAATGTCCATATTTTTTTTTCTCTTCTCACTGGCTTTTTTTCTATTTCAAAGGAAGTAAGATTACTCTATTTTTCTACCTTTAACTCCCACAGCTTTCTCTTTTCCAGTGCTGGAATGTAAGGGAGAAAGCCCTTTCCACCAAACTCCACTCTCCTTGCCTCTCCTCCTTTGGATGCCACAAGCACTGAATGAAATGATATTCCTTAGAAACACAATCCACTGTCATTAGGGCTTCACTAAGAGGTTATAGAAAATGTCTCTTCCCCAAATTAAGGGTTTGCTAATGATTCTTTCCTCATGGGTATAATTGCTTATATTCCTACAAAGATGACACAGGTATCTGGGGCCCATTTGCATGGACAGAATTCTTACTGTAGAAATATTTCTATATCATCACCTGCCAGTTATGCTCCAGGCCTCCTCAAGCTGCCTGCCAGGCCAGGTATAAGAGATGAATGATCTGTGGCTTTTTTCTACTCCAGCATGATTCTGATTCACTTGGACATTTAAAATACCTCAGTTTTTAGATGTCTGTGAAAGCTTGTTCTATATCAGATGGTCCAATTAATGAATTAAGTACAAGTTCAGGAAAACATGTTTCAAAAAATTGTTTAAAAAAATTTCAGGGGATTCCAGTAGATAGTTTCTGCTCCTTTGAAGGGAAGGTATTGCACTCAAGAAAATTATGGCTTAATACATTTTATTTTCCTTTTAAAAAATTTATTGAAATATATCAATCTTCCATAAACATACATAAACATA
Source organism: Tolypeutes matacus (assembly GCA_026826555.1). Classification (NCBI taxonomy): domain Eukaryota; kingdom Metazoa; phylum Chordata; class Mammalia; order Cingulata; family Chlamyphoridae; genus Tolypeutes; species Tolypeutes matacus. The sequence goes on along the minus strand of JAKSZT010001430.1, from coordinate 135,446 downwards.
CATAAACAATAATGTTTATAATAATGACTGTGTATAGTAATAGCTGTAAACTTACAAAACAAATGTTCATAGCACCATATGGGGCTCTCATATCTCACCCTAAGAGCAATACCTTGAATTGTAGTGAAACATTTTTAACTAATGATTAAACAGCATCCACAAAATATTAATACTTTCCAAAGTATCTTACAGTTGATGTATTTTCCACCAACCCATCCTATTATTATTATTATTATATCATTTAACATGAACATACATAAACAATAAGTGTGTAATAAACATTGTGAACTTACAAAGCAAACATGCATAACATCATACAGGGGTCCCATACATCAACAAACCACCAATATCTGGCATTGTTGTGAGACATTTGTTAGAAATTATGAAAGAATATCATCCAAATCTTAATGATTTTTTGAAATTGCCAGAGGGATATGTTTTGTAAGCAGCTACACACATTTGTAACAGGAGATGGCAAGGTTAAGAATTTGTTAGAGAAGATATTCGCAACAATGTTTTCCTGTTAGAGAAGTAGTTTGCAACTATGATTTCTTTCTTCCTTTTCATTTCTAGATGTTTGTCTACTTATATCTTTCATTACTTGATAGTCCTCCAATGATTCCCTGCCTATTTTCTTTCCATAATTTTTGAAAATTTATTTGCCACATTGTTGTCATTGTCTGTGATGCATTCACTTCATTCTGATGGATGCTGCTGATTGTTGTCTCTCAACCGTGTCCATGATGCATGAGTTGAGGGGTGGTTGATCAGGCACATTCTAGTCTGAATCTCCTGGGGAAGAGGCCAAGTTTGACTCATATGACTCAGCTTGCTCTCAGAACCTTGTAAGGTGGTGGGAAAGAGTTTACATATTGCCATAGGAAGAGATACTAAATGCTTTCCTGCTTATACTCTGCTGGCTACTCAAACCACCTATGGGAAATGTGTACTTGGCATATCTGCTCTTTTGAGACAGGTAGCCTAGAAACCCTGTCTGAAACTTAATAAAACATACCTGCAATTATATATCCTGGGGTGACTTATCCACCAGGCTCAGAAAGCAGCCTACCTAATGCTCATAACACATTAAGGAATCAAGAAAATATTTTAATGTCCTTTAAAATCTGATGAAAAAATAAAAATTTGGTCAAAGAAAATATTTTAATATACAATATTATTATATTTGTCTTTAAAAAACTCAGTCATGAATATAAAAAATATGTAAAATTGTCTCAGATGCTGAAAGTCATAATGAAGTCTTGATCATATTCTTTACTTTTCTGTGCTAAAAATGGGTATATTATGGGTATATTCTGTCCCCATTAGCTCTTAACCTGGTTTCCTTATAAAAGAAGATGTCATAAACCTGTGTTATATAAGTAAATTTCTACAAAGATAATTCTTATGCTTATGTAATATTATAGTCTTAGCATTAACAATTTTAATACAACACCATTTTTTGTACTTTTCTTAGTTTCTCATATTTTGTTACTATAATTAAGAACATAATTGTGCATACTAGTTAATAGATCTTTGCACTCTGAAAAAATCAAATAAAATTTTTGGAGTAAAGTGGTAGAGTACAATGTTGTGTATATTTTAAATGTTTTTTTTTTTTTAAGTATATTAGCAAGAAACCCTCCAGAAATGCTCACTTGACACTTTCACTGACTCTAAAGAAAATATCTATTTCCTTCATGTTTTATAACATACTTAGACAAATTGAACTTAGAAATGCTACCTTGTTGACCATATTTGCATTTATTTTAATAATAGTTGGATTGATCATATTTTCTTTGTTTAATTGATCTTAAGAATATGTTGTTTGATGATGGCTTTGGTCATTTTTCTATTCATGTATAGGTCTTCTCACTATTTAAGTATATTTTTATTATTTAAAATATAAATTATTTAGTCACAAAAATTCATTTCATCAGATTGTTTGTTGCTTGTTTTACATATCTTTGCATGTGACAAATTTAAATGGACAACAAATTGAAATTTCTGTTAAAGTAAAATCTAATCATATTTCTCCTATTCTTTTGGCTTTTTTGGCCAAGACATTTCGATGTACAGTTTTATAAATAGATGTGCTAATTCTAGTACTGTTTTTCTTTATGAAATGTGGAAAGATTTTGCTTGTAGTATGATGTAAATTACCTCAATTTTATATTCCAAAATGATTTACTTTCACTACTAATTAAATAAATCATTATTCCTGTTCTTGTTTTCAAGACTACCTTGATGATGCATGAAACATTTACTTATACACAGATCTTTTCTTTATTTTCCATTGTCTTAGTGATATATCTACATCACTCAGTGTTATCACCACCCTGTTTAAAATATTGTGTCTAATTAAAAATTGCAATTATTGCTTTTGCTAAGTCATTAATCCCACTGAATTGTACACTCAACACTGCTTAAAATGGAAAATTTTTAGGTTGTAAATATGTTATTACAAAAATTATTTTTTTTTATATTATGGGAAATATTTTTAAAAGTAACATTAATACAGCTTTAGAGGTTTTCTAGAAGCATGAGAAATTCAGGAAATTAGGGAAAATAATTGAGAGCACTAGGTGGAATATGATCAGGATTCCTTTATGACTTTCAGGATCCAAGTCATTTTTATATACTTTTCATATTTCATGACTGATTTCTTTTAAAGACAAATATATTATTATATATTAATATATTTTATTTGTCCAAAATTGTATTTTTCTTCAGATTTTAAAGGTCATTAAAATATTTTCTGGATTCCTTAATGTGTTGTGAGAATTGGGCAGACTGCTTTCTGAGCCTAGTGGATAAGTCACCCCAGGTTAGAAAGCCTTATATAATTTCAAGGATGTTCTATTAAGTTTCAAACATAGTTTCTAGGCCTCCTGTCTCAAAAAAGCAGATCTTCCAAGTGCACATTTCCCATAGGTGGTTTGAGTGGGCAGCAGTGTATAAGCAGAAAAGCATTTAGTATCTCCTCTTATGACAATACACAAATTCTTTTCCACCACCCTACAGAGTTCTGAGAGCAAGTGGAGACATATGAGTCAAACTTGGCACCTTCCACAGGAGATTAAGGGAAGAATGTGCCTGAATCTAACACCCTCAACTATTGTAGCATGGACACTGATGGGAGACAGCAATCAGTAGCATCCATCAGAATGAGGTGTATACATCACAGATATAGATAACAATGTGGCAAATATATTTTCAAAAAATTATGGAAATGTTTCCATTCTCTACCCTCATTCCATTTCCTGGTAGCCTATATTCTAATTATAAACTCTATGAGCTTACACAATGTATTTAGGTCATAATAGCCCAATCATATAGTATTTGTCTGTGATTCCTTTTTAGAAATTTTCTAGACTACTTGACATCTTTGCAATATTGCTTTTAATGCTTTTACGTTCTTCAATAGAGTTTGATGATCTTTTCCAGAGGAGAAAGTGCAATTTTTAAATCTATTGCTATCATACATACTTTCCCATAAAGCACTTATAAGTTATTGCTGTTCTATTGAAAAGCAACTGTCCTTTGTATATATTTGGTTGACTATTTCTTAATCAATTATAATTCCCTTACACATTTTCTCTTGGATTCCCAGTGAACCATTTTATCCCAGGCAAGATACTGTGGCTTGTTGCTTTCTTTTCATTCTTTTTTGCCTATTATTTTATTGCATTATCTGATAGGCTAGAAATTCTAATAAGGTACTAAGTAATTCTGGACCCAACAAAACTTACACTTATTCTAGATTTTAACAAGTATGTTTTTTTTTCCAAGAATTCCTTAGCAATTTTCATCCCACAATACATAAGAAAGATGACACTCATCAGTGAACTTGTCTAATAGTCATGGTTCATTCAGACCTGGAAGAAAGAGTGTATATTACAGTGCTGATCAGCACCTGGGTGAGGCTCATTCTACCATGCCTGACCCTCACCCATCTCCAATTGTGATTCACTATCTTTGCATTAAGCAAAGTAGAAGTTCTGATGTTGAGAAGGTTTTTGTTTTTAATCATATTAAGAAAATACTCTTCTCTTAAACAAATACGTTCAATTAGAAATGTTCAGTTTTCTAAAGTGCATTATCTACTTCTATGAGCCAATACATTTTAGCCTTGCATAAAAGTGAGGACTGATAGTAATCAATTATCTGATTTGCTAAGTCTGTTTTCAATATTTTCAGTCATCCATATTTTCTTCTGGTGTTGGTCACGATTATGGTGGTCTTTCATTTTCAATATTTCAGAAAAGTTTTTCACTAGGTAGTTCAATTTATTTTCAGAAAGCCTGTACCATTCTTTTCCACTTAAAATATATTTACAAGACATATTTTTTTAAAGAAATAAAATGTGAAAGTCAACTTATGGAATTAGGTATAACGATTTCCAAGGCAGATAATAACCAAAATAAGTCAAAGGTAGGCATATTTACATTGGACAAAATGGATAAGAATAAAATGCATCATTAAGAAGTGCGTGGTAAATTCATAATGAAAATGCTCAACTCATCACAAATGTGTATCAATTGTTATCATTATATGAAAATATAATAGCCCCAAATAAATAAAGTAAAAATAACAAGATAAAAAATCAGCCATAAGGTAAAAAAATTCACCATTTCTCTCTCAAACAATTGATAGCATATATGTAAGAAACATAAGTTATATTTGGAAAAAGAATAAAAATTTTAACTTATTGAACACATTTGGAAATCTGTTTCCAACTGTTGAAGAATATCCATTCTTCTCACATTCTTCTCAAGTACACAGGTAACATTAATCTACAGTTACTAGGATTAAACCCAGTCTGAACAGAAGGAAATTTGAGATCAATGTAAGAGACTTTTATTTTTCTTGGAATTTCAGATTCCAGGCAATAAAAATGAAAGGGAGTTCACCTGTTCCTTCCCCTGGTCTTTCCCCCAGTTCCACGAATAGTCCAACCCAAACTACCCACCCTATACCCCTTCACACACTACTGCTGCAAACCCAATCATTTCATTGCACCACTGTCACGCTCATCCACTGCACAACTTTACCTTTCATCTTTATCATAGATTTTGCCCATATGGGCTTCAGCTCAACACCCTCTACTACCTTTCTATCTCCTGTAATCCTATCTACCAGACTCTACCTCTGTTAGTCTGTTCAATTTGCTTAAATCACATCATTGAGGTCATGTAATATTTGTCCTTCAATGCCGGGCTTACTTCACTCAGCATAAGGTCTTCAAGATTCATCTATGCTTTCCCATGTGTTAATGTTGAATTTCTTCTTACAGCTGCATAATACTCCATAGCAGGTCTGTGGTTAAAAGTACAGTGCTGGGAATGTTCTTTTGGCAAACATGGTAAAGAAGGGTTACTGGTGTAGAGTGTTGGAAGTGGGGTTTATGTGGGATAAGGCGCACCTGGGGTGGGCTTCTAGGGAATATGCAAGTGTTCATATTGTCATAGTGTGCTATATCAGTTCATGGAGACTCACAAAAATAAACAGGAAAATATCAAATTAGCATCTAGAGTAGTCCTGCTGTGTTCTCAAATAGAGGAACAAGAATCCTTCAAGAACGTTGGCAGTACCCGATAAAAGAAATCAGCCCAATATGTCAAACTCTCAATATAATTGCAAGTAACTATAAATCTTATTCCCCAAAAATGTAAACTTAGTGGTTACCATAGGTTCCAAGGGGAGGGGGAGAGAAGAATAGAATATATGGAATGTAGGACATTTTAAGGTCATTAGACTTGTTCAGCATGATCTTGCAATAATGGATACAGACCACTTCAAGTTTCATTGAAATCTATAAAGGTGTATGATCCAAAATATAAACCATAATGTAAACCATTGATCATGGTTAGCAGCAGTGATTCAATATTTGTACATCAATTATACCAAATGTACCATCCTCATGCAAAACGATATTGATAAGGGAGAGTGGAAAAAGAGAGAGGGAATTGTATATATGAAAATCCCCATATTCTCTATATGACTTTTCTGTATCCTAAAGCTTCTTTGAAGAAAAAATGAAAAAAAAAAAAAAGACACTAGGGAATATATGGAAGAAAATGTCACTGAACATACAGGACAACATATTGTAGAGTGATGAAAGATACAATGTCTAAAAATATTCTTTTTTTTTTTTAATTATTTCAAACTATTTTATTTTTTTGCATTTTATTGGTTATTTTTTAAATTATTATTTCATTTTATTTTAAAATTTATTTGATTTTTGGTTGGCTTCATTTTGAGAGAGTTTTGGATCACTGAAGGGTCACAACAGTGGCAGGGGAGGATGACTGGTGCAGGTTGTCAGGAATGGGGGACACATGGGAAGGAGTTTACTTGGTACATGCCTCTAAGGCATATGAATATGTTCAAGTGTTCATAGGGCATTGTCTTGGTGGGTGAAGATCCACACAATAACCAAAAGAATATTGAATTCCCATCCTGGGGAGTTCTGCTGCATTCTCTAATAGGACAGCAAGAATCCCCCAAATTTAAGGACATTACCTAGTAAAGGAAGGCAGATCATTATGCCAGACTCTTGATATTGATGGTTGTACTTATGAACCTTTTCTTGTGAAATTGAAACTTAGCCTAGTATTATATACTGCCTAAGAGTTACCACGGGAAAGCCTCCTTGTTGCTCAAATGTGAAATTTCTTGAAGCCAAACTCAGCATTTAAAGGCATTACTTTATCCCTGACATGGGACATGACTCTTGGGCATAAGCTTCCTTGACACTGAGGGATTATGACCAAATGCCAACTAGCAATGCATCTGGAAAGAAACCTTGATCAAAAGAGGGAAATGGTAAATACAAATGAGTTTTTATGGCTAAGAGACTTCAAAGTGAGTCAGGATGTTTTTCCAGAAGTTAGGCTAATGCACGTCTCAGTAGGATCTCGTTGACAGCCACAGCAAACAGTGCCACAAATAGCAGGACTCCTGAGGGCTATAGAGACATCCAGAAACTATAAGCAAGGCAGACAGATCAAGAATTCAGCGCCCTGTCAGAGGGCCTTACTTTGGAATTTAAACTCCCCAATGTAACAGAGTTAAAGTCATTTATAGGTTCTCTACACCTGGCTCTTCTGCCCCTTTTATGTGAACCTGTAATTAGCAGTATACTGGATAAAGATATGTCCCAGAGACTTAAATCTTTGAAATTTCCATGTGCCAGTTGAGCCTTGAGTTGTAGCAGAGTTGCAACACCTAATTTCCAGTTCTTTAGACTCACCCAAGACAACTAACAGGGAGATGCGAATGGAAAATGCCCATCCCAAGGAACAGATTGTCTACAACTTCAAGCAATATAGTTTAATCCATCTACCCATGAAATCTAAGCTCCCTCTCAATTAGAAGGAGAGTGGGCATCACAATCCCAAAATTCTCAAGATTGAGGAATGAGCAATGGACTAAAGTAGACTTATTATTACACTACAATAGACTTTTTATTATTCTAGCAATGGAAAAACTTATATCAAAGCAGTGGCCACAAGAGGTTTTGAGAGATGGGAGAAGGAAGAATAGGTGTAATATGGGGGCATTTTGGGGATACTGGAGTTGTCCTGCATGCCATTACAGTGACAGATATAGGCCACTGTGTATTTTGTCATAACCTACAAAATTGTACAGGACAGTGTATAAGTTTTAATGTAAACTGTAATCCATAGATAGTAAGAATACTTCAATATGTGTTCATCAATTGTAACAAATGTAACACACTAATGAGGTATGTTGATGATGTGGAAAATTGGAGGTGGAGGGAGTGGGTATATCGTAATCCCTTATATTTTTTGTGTAACATTTATGCAATCTAAATCTTCTTTAAATATTAAAAAAATTGAAAAAAAAAAGAAAGCTATTTACTTTGGAATGGGAGGTGATTTCTTAATAAATAAAGTGGAACTGTTCAGAAATCTGCAGGAAAAATGAAAAGAATAAAGGTTATTTGGAGGAAGTACTGCTGAAGATCTTGATTAATTATTAATGATAACAAGATTGGTATATTTAATTAGCATATGAATAATAAACTTTTTAGACTTCATGATGTTGTTGCTCTTAGATTCCTAACGTGTTTCCAGTCCTATTAGATAAAGGTAACCTTTTTGCTTCTCCTAAATATTCCTGCCTTGCATGATTTCTCCTTCACTGGGGTTCTGGGGCTATTCTCAGTTTGCTGATTTTTGATGATGGCAGATCCACAAATTGATCAGGTAGAGGCTTAGGCTAATTGATTTTCAGACTTCTTTTGGACCACTCTGTCTGTTCCATTCACTTCTGTCTGTGATGTGAAACTGAAATGTTAAGGAGCTACACCCCACATTTGGAATTAATCTATTTTCAAACACATGTCAATATTGCTAACATTCTATAAATCATTTAGTAATGTATTGATACTTTCAAAAGCACTTTGGTTCCAAAATTAAAGGACAAGCTACAAATCCCACCATGAAGGTGGTCTGCTTTTCCACTCATTATACTTTCTATTGTAAATAATGCCATCTTCTCTCATGTATATAGAATTCAGTAAGGGCCTTGAAGAAGATTTTTAGCATTAGTTAAAATTCTAAGGATTCAAAAGAGCCAATCTAGAATGAGCCCATTGTTATTTTGTTCTTAATTTGGTCATTGCATTGGATTTGAAGATAATCATGAGTTGTATATTTTGCCTTAATATCCATGTGCACTCCATACAAGAACTACCAGTATGTTCTGGCCTTGGTTTTTACCATGGAAGAGCTCAAAAGGAACCCCCATCTTTTACCCAATATTTCTCTGGGATTCGATCTCTATAGTGCCCTACACATTGAACAGAGGACATTGGAAAGTCCCATCATTTGGCAATCAGGGCTGGGCAGGGACAATCCCAATTGCACCTGTAGGGAAGAGAACAAGTATGTAGCAGTCCTTACAGGTAAACCATGGACATTTTCTGCCCAGATTGGGACCTTGCTGGAACTCTACAAAATTCCATAGGTAAGCCTGGGTGGATGGAGGGGAGATAAAATCATGTAAACTTTGGTGCCATTTTCAGGTGCCTTTGAAGGAAAGATCAAATCAAGGAATTGTTTATGCATCTCTGAAGGATATGGCCTGTATACAGAGACTTGGTGGGATATGCAAATATCCTTTATTTGAGAAAGAAATAAAGTTTAGGGTAAAATAGACAAAAGAGTTCCCCAGACCTCATAGATAGATCAGTTAATTTCTAGAATGCCATCATGGATCAGAGATGATTGAAAAACAGGAAGTGTAAATCTTCACTTCTTCCTCATTACAATATTGTTTAATATTCTTCAGAGCTAAGATTGTCCTTCACCAATCCTCTTTCTCATATTGACTAAATTTTTCTTCTTACCGTTTAGCTTACCTATGACTTCATGATTCACACCTGAATGATTATGGCCAGTTTCCAGCACTCTATCAGATGGCTCACAAAGACACATCTCTAGTTTCACTGATGCTGCATTTCAGCTGGACCTCGGTGGGCCTGGTCATTTCAAAAGACAAGAGAGGTCTTCAGTTCCTCTGGGACTTGAGAGGAGAGATGGACAAGAATGGAGTCTGTGCAGCCTTTGTGGAAATGATCCCTGTCAGTGAGAGATCTTATTACTCATTTGGCTAGCAATATCATTTACAGATCAAAGAATCATCAGTGAATGTGGTTGTCATTTATGATGACTCTGACTCACAAATGCACTAATGAGTTTAAGCTTTTGTAGATGGGAATATTTAGTGATATGGAAAGTCTGGTTCATGACCTCACAATGGGATTTTACAACCAGCGAGAAAGACTTTTTACTTGACTCATTCCATGGGACTCTCATTTTTTCACACCATTATGGTGAGATACCTGGTTTCAAAACTTTTATCCAGTCAGTTAACCCTTTCGAATACCCTGAAGACTTTTACCTCACTAAATTATGGTTCATCTCTTTTGATTGCTTGCTTTCTGTATCTGACTGTAACACACTGCAGAATTGTCCTCCAAACATCTCCTTGGTGTTGTTGCCTTGTGGCAGTTTGACAAGGTCATGAATGAAGGAAGTTACAATGTGTATAACACAGTGTATGCTGTGGCTCAGACCCTTCTTGAAATGTTTCTTCAATGAGTAGAAATGCAGTCAGTGGGAAATGGAGACATGCTGGCGGTTGACCCCTGGCAGGTAATGTCTCTTCCATTTGATAACATGTGTTTCAGCACATATCATAAACATAATTTTCTTGGAAATCTGCATATGCTCAATTCAACAGATTCACGTTCTCTCTCCAACAGCACAGGAATTGATGTACTTTAATGTCTGGGAGGTAAATCTAGTCCTAGGTAAAAATGGTCACCAAAAAGGAGGTGCCATTGGCAAGGAAGAAATGAGTTATGAATCAAAGCCAAAGATTTTTGTTACTAAGGACCTCAACATCCTTCCCACCTTTATGTTTTAAATAGGAAATATCTAAACTTCTTCCATGAAGCTCTTAAATGAAAACATGGAGATAATTTAATTCTTTTTTGACTCTCTATGCTGTTTTGGGTACACTACATACATTATCTCATTTACTTTTGCAGCCACTTTAGATACTGATAACCATGCTTTGCAATATGATGCTCTGGGATAATTCAGGTTGTAAAAGAGTGGTTATATTTGATTCTTCCTTAAGATTTGTCTGCATCCCACACTTACAGATTTTTTTATCCTCTTGTCTTTGGACATTTCTCCAGATACTGAGTAATATTTTATAAACTCTATGATATTTTAGTCTTCCATATACTTTTATTTGTTTTATTTCATGGGATACTAATAATAAACTTATATTATGAAGCAGGAATTACATAGGTTCAGGATGTTCCCCAATTTGGGTTTTATGTCCTTAATCCTTGGGCACACTTACACACAAAATTATGTGTCTCTTTTAACTGCACCCATTTCTGAAGAATATCCATTTAATAATCCTGCTGGTGATTGGATGCCAGGACAAGACATCCAGACAAGGAAATTGGATGCCAGGTAAGACATTTATAACTTCTGGGATTTTCCAGAAAGTTTTGGACTGAAAGTTAAAGTAGGACAATTTGCTTCAGATGTGTCACATCATCAACAATTCTCTATATCTGAGGATGTGATAGAGTGGAGCTCAGGATTTTCAGAGGTACATATGGCCAAATCACCATATTTTGAATTACACATAAATAACCAAAATTTTGTCATGGGGGATTTCTTCCTTCTTACTGCTCCATAAATGGCCACCTCTGGGCATTTATCAACTTACCTTTCAACTTGAAAATTTTTCTTACCCACTGTCCAATGTATAGAAATGAACATATTTATTCAAACATATGTTTATAAATTATTATATATTTCACATAATAGAATTGAAAATGACATCTTATCAAAAAATTTAGATATTTAAAGTTGCTGATGGTCCATTACCCCTAACAGTGTAATTATTGGAGAATTAGTTGAAGTCACAGATGTCAACAACACCTATCAGATTTACTTTCCAGACTCCCCACTCTGTATGCAGTGAGAAGTGTACTCCTGGAGTCAGGAATTCCTCTCAGGAGAGAAAGGCTGCCTGCTGTTTTCTTTGCAACCCCTGCCCAAGAATGAGATTTCCAATGGGACAGGTACGTGTGTGCCCACAAGAAATAACCTACCTTTCCTTTATATCCCCCATTTATACAAGGAATTTAAAAGGGTCTAGAGGAAACTACAGAGTCAAAATTCTTCCTTCATTTAGCAATTTAATTTTTATAATCAGTAATATAACCCATTGAAATAACACTTTTTATCTGTTCTTATATAGCTTATTTGAGTCATTATTTTAAACCCATTGCAGACAAATCATCTCTAGGAAATCTTCTTGTTGACCCCACCACAGTAACCGAAGTTTCATCCTCATCCTGTAACTTAACACATTGTATTATAAATACCTGCTTTCCATCTTGTTTGAAAGGATATTTAGATTATATTGAAGGCATGGATCTTAACCATCCTCAGTTTCCCTGTGCCTAACACTGTTTGAGATGCAGAACAGATGCTCAGAGAGGTTTTGACTAATTTTCAAAATGAGTATTTCTATGGCGTGCCACATGAGGACAAGATAATGAAACTTCAATGAGTAAGTTTCAGTTTCTGTTCTCCCCTAGTTAACAGCTGTTTGAGGAGAAAAAACATAGAAACATTTTGTGTCCATCCTCAAAGCCTTCAAATAATGCATGTTCAGAGACCTATGGAACAGTAAGTCATTGGAAGAAGGGGTCTCCTAGATTTCTTCACCAAGGCAGGAGCATTAGTATTATGTAAGATGAATAAAGGATGAAATTAATTCTTGGAAGAATTATTATAAATGACAAAAAAGGAAAATCACCTCTGCATGTATTGTTCAGAGATTCAGAGAACTGGAAAACAAAGGTTCAGTGTGACAGGCTCACAGAGTAAATTGGGGACGGAGATTGAGAATGATGTAGAAAAGGGACAGAAATCCAAATTGTAAGTTTTTTTCATAATATAATTAACACCTTCCAATTATTCATACACTTGATATTAAATGCTGAGATCACCACTATGGTGGGAAATTTATAATTTTCTTTTTTGGTTAATTTGTAGTTTGATTTCCCAAAATACTTACCATTCTTGCAGTTTTTTGAGACATGTTGAGCCTGTTGATATAATATTACATTTAGTCATTTTAGAAAGTAATTCATATGCACAGAGTATAAGGTATGATGGAGTATAGGTTCCATGTGAACATATAAAGACTATTGTAACCACCAACTTCAGTTCCCACATATTTGGAGATCAAGAAACACACTTTTCAACAAACCACAGTTTAAATTAGATGATAAAATAAATTCTATAACAATGTTTTGGAAATGAAAATGCTATATTTCAAGTCTTATGGTGTAGAACTAAAGATGTCTTTAGAGAAAAAATGTATAATCCTAGAACATACATATTTGTGAATTATTTAATATGTATAACTAAATGGAAAATGTGCCAAACTTCTATGTATTCATCACAAACGAAGTGTCTCTCTCATGACAGTTTAGTTTATACAAGGTAATTCAGTTCATGTGTCCCCTGAAAAGAAGAAACAGTCATCTCAGTAAATGCAGGAAAACATTTAATAAAATTTCACACCCACTCTTGATTTTAAAACAAAGAACAGTAAGACTACTCTAGTCCAAAGTTCTTTCCCCAATCCTGAGGATTCTGGGATTGTGATGTCCACTCCACCTCCAAATGAGTGGACATACTGGTATTTTACTCTAGACATATTGTGATTCTAGCAATGGAGGAAATTACAACATTGATATGAAGCCAGTGACCCCTGGAGGCTATGAGGGCAGGGCAAGAGAAAAACAGTTGTAATACGGGGGCTTTTTTGCGACTTGGGAATCATTGTGAATAACATTGCAATGACAGATATAGGCCATATTATATCATCACATAACAGGAAGAACTGTGTGGGAGAGAGTGTAGACTACAATGTGCACTATGGTCCATGCTTATTGACAAAGCCCCAGGATGTGTTTATCAATTGCAATGAATGTGCCACACTAATGAAGGATATTTATGTGGGAGAGTGTGGAAGGTGTGGGGAGTGGGGCGTATGGAATCCCTATATTTTTTGTGTAACATTTATGTAATCTAATTATCTTTTAAAAATAATTTTAAAATTATTATTAAAAAAACAAAGAACAAATACATCCCTTACCAAATTAAGAATAGAAGGGACCAAACTTAATCTCTTAAAAGATACTTACTGAAAACTACTGCAGGGGTCCGATGTGGCTCAAATAGTTGGGCATCTGTCTCCCATATGGAGTGACCCAGGTGCAATCCCTGGGAACTCCCGGTTAAAAAAAAAAAAAGTAAAACTACTGCAAATATCACATTATATGGTCCAATATTGAAACATTTCAGGCCTGAGAGATCAGAATGAGACAAATTTGTTCAGTATTAAGATGTCTAATATCAATACACTGGAAATATTGCCCAATGCAATATTGGCAGGGGAAAAAGCAGAAAGAGTAATTATTGGAAAGGATAAAAGAATTGGCATAATTTGTAAGTGATATTGTATAAGTATAAAATCCAGAAGATTTTATAAACTGCATTTAGTGGTCTGAATACCAAGGTGAATACCATGGGTAATATACAAGCTGCTAAAATTATATAAAAATCACATGGCATTCTAAAATGAAAATTTCAAAGATTACATTTACAACATCTTGAAAGTATTAAATGCTGAAAAATAGTACTAAGAAAAGTTGAGAAAGACTTCTGCACTTTTAGGTATAGAAGAACACTGAAAAAAAATTAGGAAGACTAAATAAATATAGGGATAAACCGTGTTTATAGATGAAAAGATTCAGTATTGTAAAGGTATCAACATTCTCCAAATTGATTAATTCAATGCAATTGCTATCACAAACACAACTTTTTTTGTGGAAATTATACCTAATTATATAATTCATATGAAATGAAAAAAAAAAAAAGAAAAGTTTAGTTAAGACAAACTTCAATACAAAGAATAGGATGTATTTATTTTACCTGTTTCAAATTTTGGCCACAATAATGTTTTTTCAGCATAAGGCTAAAAATGGAAATAAAATGAACCAAATGGTATGTCCAGAAACAAACTGGTCACATACAGACTCATCAATCTTAGGCATATTGTGATTCTAAATGTAAAAATAATAAATTTTATAGGAAAACAAAGAAAATATTTTCACGTTGGAAGGCAAAAATGTCTTAAATAAGACTGATATAACATCAACCTTAAAGGGAAAATTTAATAAATGTAACTATATCAATACAGCTCTTTTCTGTTCATCAATGAAAGGTCAAGCCAAAAGCGAAATAAAATATTTAAAATAGATCTTGTCACTAAGAAATCACATTAAGAATATATAAATAGTGCCTATGAAACAACAAGATAAGCAGAAAACCTATTAGGAAAAAAAGGCTATGACGTGTGAACAGGCTGTTCATAAATCAGCACACACCACTTAGAACTGTGTGGGAGAGAGTGTGGTCTACAATGTGAACTGTGGTCTATGGTTGGTGACAAGGCCCCAGGATGTGTAAGTCCATTGAGGGTGGTGGGCCTCACTTGTGGGAGATGTTTGTGTGGGATGTGGTGAGAGGTGTGGGAGGTGGGCAACATGGGAATCCCAGTGGGTTCCATGTAATATTTTGGGTAATTTAAGCACCTCTTAAAATATGTTTATATATATATAAATAAAAAATAAATAAATAAAAAATAAAACATCTCCAAATGTGTAAAGCACATAGGAGGTAGTGCTCAGATTAATTAATCACAAGGAAATTATAATTAAAAATCATAGCTAAATAGCTGAAAACATCCCCAAAATAGCTAAAATTAAACAATATTATTGCCTCAAATGTTGAAGAGAATATGGAAATGGGACTCTCATGTTATATGGAGTGTAAATTGTTGCAACAATATGGAAAGGTCAATGATATTACCAGCAATGGTGAATATTTGCATATTAAATGACCCAAAATATAGCATCATATTGTACCAAATATGTTCATAACAACAGTATTGATATTAACAAATACCCATAAACAGTCCAATTATCTATCACCAGTAAAATAGATACACAAAAGATGATGTGTTAATAAAATAAATTTTTTGTAGCAATATAAGTGAATGGATTATACCACTTCACATCCACAAAAAATACTATATTTTAAAAATATGAAAAGACAAGTATTGTAAAGGATGCAGAGAAATTGGAACTCTAGTACATTGGTGGTAGAAATGTAAAATAGTTCAGCTACTGTAGAAAGCATTATATAAGTTCCTTCAAAAGTAGAATTACCACATGGCCTGGAAATTCTACTTCTCAGTATATACTCATAAAATGTGAAAACATGTTCTCAAATGAATAATTGTGCACATTATTTATAGTAGCTTTTTTCACAATAGCCAACAAGTGGAAGTGACCCAATGTCTATCAACAAATGAATGGATAAACAAACTGTGGTACATGCAAACAATGGAATATTATTTGGCTATATGGAAAAATGAATTTCTGAGATGTGCTGCTACATTAAAAACATTATACTCTTTGAAAAAAGCAAGTGAAATATGACTTATAAGAGATGTTTAGAAGGAGCAAGTCCCCAAAAGAGAAAGTAGTGAAGATGTTACTAGGGGATGGGGGAAGAGGGAAGAGGAAATAGATGTTCAGTGCACATAATGTTTCTATTTTAAAAATTAACAAAAAAATATATTTACAAAGTGAATGAACTATATATACATCCTTTGACATGGATGAATTTCATAAACATAATATTGGTAAAAGGATTCAAGCAGAAGTAATCTAAGCAGTTAGAAATCAGGAGGGTAGTTTCTTTAGAGATTTGTGAGGGAGAAAATGATTTAAAGAGATTAGGAAAGGGGCCTCTTAGGGCCTGGTTATATATTACTCCTTGGCCTGCGTTGTACCTATGTGTTCACTTCCTCATAATTCATTAATCAGTACATTTATAATTAATTCCCTTTTATGAATATATGTTATGCACCAATAAATGCATTATTAAAAAGAAAAGAATGAAAGATCAACAGTGAAGGAAAGTACAATTGTTTTCAAATTGAAAGAATGAACATCTAAAAGGAAAGCCAGAGGTCTAAGAGAATGTTTGGGGAAAGAAAACAGCAGATTAAAACAATTATTTAGAGTCATTGCAAGCTAGGCAGATTTGGCTACCATTGTCCAAGGTTATTCTTTTGGGTCTGTTAGATAATTGAAAATTACTGAACCTGGGATGATGGTACTCTGCTTTTCTTGCCAGATGCAGAGCAGTGTGTGAAGTGTCCAGATCATCAGTATGCAAACAGTGAGAGAAATCGCTACCTCCAAAAAACTGTGACCTTCCTGGCTTATGAAGACCCTTTGGGGATGATTCTCATCTGCACATCTCTTTGCTTCTCTTGCCTCACTACTGTTATTCTTGAGGTCTTTGAGAAACACAGGAACACTCTGATAGTCAAGGCCAATAACAGGACTCTCAGCAACATCCTGCTCATCTCCCTCACCCTGTGCTTCCTCTGCTCCTTACTCTTCATTGGTCATCCTAACAGAACCACCTGCATCCTCCGACAAATCACATTTGGAATTGTGTTTACCGTGGCGGGTTTCACTGTCTTAGCCAAAACAATCACTGTGGTTCTGGCATTCAAGGTCACTGCACCAGGTAGAAGGATGAGGCAGTGGTTGGTGTCAGGGGCACCTAACTTTGTTATTCCCATTTGCTCTCTGATCCAGATGACCCTCTGTGGAATCTGGATGGGAACATCTCCCCCATTAATTGACACAGATGCACACTCTGAGTATGGCTATATCATCACTGAGTGCAACAAGGGCTCAGCCACTGCCTTCTACTGTGTCCTGGGATACCTGGGCTGCTTGGCCCTGGGGAGCTTCACTCTAGCTTTCGTGGCCAGGAACCTGCCTGACACCTTTAATGAAGCCAAGTTCTTGACCTTCAGCATGTAGGTGTTCTGCAGTGTTTGGGTCACTTTCCTCCCTGTCTACCACAGCACCAAGGGGAAGGTCATGGCAGCTGTGGAGACCTTTTCCATCTTGGCTTCCAGTGCTGGATTACTAGGCTGTATCTTTGCCCCAAAGTGCTATATTAAGGCCAGATATGAACACTCAGCATGGATTATGGTATAAAACATATTCTGGGAGCAATAAGTCTTCTTAAGATTTAACTTATATGTTTCCTGCAATACGTAGAAGGCCTAAAGAAAACCTATACCATGCTTGCATTCAGATATTAGATTAAAATATAATATAATTTACTTTCATCAATTAACAATTGATGCTCATTTTTCTCTAATAGTGTTAGGAGCAAGAAAACCACAGCCATCCAAATTTCAACTTTAAATTTCATTTTCAATTTTATTTCCTTACATTAAATCTACTGATGAATACTTACATTCTAAATTAACTGTGTGTGTAATAAACAAATTTACATGGTCTTCCACTATGTTTTACACTTCTTTTTTCCCTTAATTTCCTCTTTTCTAATTTTCCTGGAAAGCATTATCTCCTTTCATATGGCTATGGTTATCTTTGTGAATATTCCTTATTTTCTCACATAGTTCCATTGTCATATTTTAAGTATAATAAATTCCCACCTATAAAAGTCTCTGTTTCTAGACCACCTACTGTATTTCATTGATTATTTTCCTTTTGAACAAATACATTGCTTTAATATGCTCAATTTGCTGGTATGTTTTGTGTCATAGCTGGTAGCACATTTCCCTCTGCATTACTGCATCATTTCAGGCCTTGAGGGTGAGAAAAAACTCAGGATGTCTGTGGCCATCGAAGGCCTGCCTGACAGGAATGCTATTTAGGGAAGGTCATCTAAAAGAGAAGGATGTTGTCTTCTCCCTTCTAGGTTCTCTATTGTCTATCTCTGACTATACTAGGACATCAAGTCAAGCTTGATGTGTGGGACATTAGCTTAGATTTGTTGAGAATCACCTTCTGAAATACAATTTATTTAATATTATGCCCTGATTTCAAGATATAGTCAAGGGAAAAACACTCCATTTTATTAGTTATAAAGCTGGTATAAAGAACAATGATCATTTTACCATTCAGTATTTTTCTGAGAAAACAATATGTTCTTCTCTTCTGGCAATGAAAATTGTACAACTTACTAAAGCCTAGAAGCTCAAGTCAAATTCCCTACTTAGGCACAGCAACTAGAGCAATCTTTATGATCAACACATTTCAACCATTCTCTATTCCTTGGTGTTAAATTTCTCTTCCTCTTTTATTAAACATGTATTTATATTATGTTGGAAAGGAAAGAAGGAAAACAGGTAGTAAGGGGAAGAAAGGAAAGAAGGAAAGAGGAAGGAAGGAAGGAAGGAAGGAAGGAAGGAAGGAAGGAAGGAAGGAAGG
>JAKSZT010001430.1:97722-116460 GCA_026826555.1 Tolypeutes matacus | reverse complement strand
AGGAAGGAAGGAAGGAAGGAAGGAAGGAAGGAAGGAAGGAAGGAAGGGAGAAAAGAAATAATTAGTCAGGGTTTTCTCTGGAAACAGAATCAACAGGAGATATCTGTCAGTAATATGAGATTTTAAGAGTCTCTCACACGACTGTGGGGATGTACAAGTCCAGGTTCTGCAGGCAGGCTGCAAACTAGGGGCCCTGATGAAAGTCCAATGAAAGGTCCTTGATGAGTTTCTGGGAGAAGTTGGCTGTCCCAGGACGAGCTGGGAAATTCTCTCTGAATGTTGAAATCACTTCCCCATTTAAGGCATTCAATTGATTGGATAAAAGCTTCACCCACTGATAATGCAATCTCCCTGATTGATGCAGTTGTAATCAGCCATCCATGCAGTAAACTCACTGGTGATCAAAGTCCATAGATGCTCTTGTATTACAATTAGCTCAGTGTTTGCTGCACCAAACACTGGGATAGAATTACCTGGCTGAGTTGACACATTAGCTTAACCATCACAGAAAGAAAGAAATGAAAGAAGGAAGGAAGGAAGGAAAGAAGGAAGGAAGGAAGGAAGGAAGGAAGGGAGGGAGGGAGGGAGGGAGGGAGGGAGGAAGGGAGGAAGGAAGGAAGGAAAGAAAAAGGAAGGAAGAAAGGAAAGAGGGAGGAAGGGAGGGAGGAAGGGAGGGAGGGAGGGAATTAAAAAGAAAGTTTTAATTTTAAATAAAATGATATCCAGTTTTGGAGATGTAAATTTCTGCTCAGTGGGAATACCTGGATGGTTATGATGTTTAAGATCCTTTCATTTACTCAGAGGATTCATCTTCAAATAACCTTTATCAAAATCTGTATCTCTTATATATCTCTTAAATCTCATAGATCTGGATAATAACCCTGAACCTTCTATTGTTTTTAAAAAGTCACTTATCATTTTGCAAATGTTTGTATGTATTGTGAGAATTTTGATTTTTACCCATAATAAAAAAAAAAAAGTCACTTAATCTTTTAAACCTCAATATATTATCAGTTGCCTTGCTTACCTAATAAAATAATATGTGGATAAAATAAAATAATGAGTGCCCTTTGAAGTGAGGCTCCTTGAAATAGTCTAAGAGTGTTTAATATTTTCCACTTTACACATCAGTCTTGCTTTATGAGAAAAATGCAACTGAGAGGAGTGAGGAAGAGGACTAAGGTGCATTATGTACCATTACGTTTTATGTTTTCCCCTCTGGATCCATTCTTTACCTTTTGCCTACAAACAGCGCAAATAAGAAACAGACAAAAAAATTGATCACTTTTACAAAAGATGATATATCAATGGCCAATAAACACATGAAAAAGAGCTCAATAAATTAAAAATCCACAAAGAGCTCAATATATGCTTACCTACTAGGATGGCTAAAAGTGAAAGTACTGACAATATTAAGTGCAGTTGAGAATATAGTGGAACTGGTACTATTGCACATTCCTGGTGACGGTTAAGACTAATACCATTTCTTCATTGAACTGTTCAGTAGTTCCTTTTAGAGTTGGCCATTAACCTTCGATATGACACAGAAATTCCACTTATTGTTATTTACCCAAGAAAAATGTGAACATGAAGCCACTAAAAGATTTACATAAAAATGTTCATAGCAACTTTATTCTTAAAAGCAAAAAACTGCAGAACACTCAAATATCCATCCACATTAAAGTAGATAAACAAATTATCATGTAAAATACAGTGCAATACTATTCAGAAATATAAAGAAACCAACTACCAATATATTTTAAAAATGGGTGGATTTCAAAAGCATTTTTTGGACAAAAAAAAGAAAGTTTGAGAAGTTCATACTGTAGGATCCCATGCATACAAACTACAAAACTTGGCAAAACTAAACTACCATGATAGAAGTAAGAAAAATAATTGTTTCAGGAGTGGAAATTTGGTCAAAAGCATTAGAATGGAGCATAAGGGAAATTTTAAGGTGATGGAAATATTCCAAATCTTTATTAGATTAATATAGTTGATAAGTACACATGTATTTACATTTGCAAAGCTCATTAACTGTACATTTAAAAATTATGTATTTACATGTAAAACACTTCAATTTAAAAATAGAAGGCTATATGTGAATCATTGCACACAAAAAATTAATGGAACAAAGCAAAATTTATGTCAACAATTTTACTGCATAAAGAAGCAGTTCTCCATGAAGTTTGAATAATATCAAATTATCAAACAACTGATTATTTTTGAAGCAGGTGATGACAAGAAGCAGTGTGCAATTTTAAGACTGAACTATTATTTCTTTTTCCAAATGAATTTGATAATTTTTCCATCTCCATATGTGTGTTTGTGGGAGGGGAATATAAAGAATTAATATTGAAAGATTAATCATTTCTGAACCACCTGGTAAAAGGCTAATTTCATTGGGAATATGGATCCTAGATAAAGTCTGAGCATTTTCCTTCTAGGTGTAATGCATTTTAGTTAACTTTTCAGGAAGTCATATGATCAAAGACCTTTAATTGAGCATAAGGATGCACACTGGATTCTGCCCTCTCTCATCTCAGAAATGAGTCAACTGAAACCAAAGTCACCCCAAATTAGCAGTAAGAATGGGAATGAAGGTCTCCTTATTCTTAAATCTTAATGAAACCCATTTGTTTATCTTTTCATTTTTTTCTTAATCATTATCATCATATAAATGAAGAAGTGCCTCATAAGGTCTTATCTTTTTCATCATGTACTACTTTGCCTTACCAACTCCTTAAATTATACTCTATTGACCACTGTTCTACAAAGTTTTCTACAACATGAGAAATTCTTCCACAGGAAAAAATTCATATGAAATATGTTTGAAAAGTACTGAGTCCTAAGGCCCTTCTTGGAGACTCACAAAGCACAAGCAAGCAAGGTCAAGGTTTACTGCAGAGGTAGATTAAACAACTTGTTTGGCCTCTTGGGGGAACATGTGGACCACTTGACAAAAATATTTATATATGTTCCTAAATCTCCAGGACTTGGACTCGGTCAGAAGCCAATAATCCCAGAAAAGAAAAGTCATCTGCAATGCAGATAGTGCATGGATCTTATCACCCGTACCCTAGAGGTGCTCAGAGTCAAGACATGGACACTAAGCTAATACCTAAATATTAATTTGTTTCTGGACCAAGAACCACAGCATGCTTCCATCATTACAGGCAGCAAAGCCAATTGCAGTTTGGTTCCTCATAGGAGGAAATAGCATGGACTGGGTGAGAAAGTCAACTTACCACATGGGTATGGGTGGTGGAGGTGACCAGTGTATAGTTCTCAAATTCAGTCATTCTAGGAATCATCTTAATCCAAATTTTGGACTCCCTTCTCACCTGAAAATATTTTAAAAGAATATATTTGCCTAGTAAAAAGTACTATAATGTGAGAAATCTCACTCTCCTTCTGAGTCCCATTTAAGCTGCTCCAATTTTTATTCACTACTACTGTATTATTGAACCTAAATTTACCCCTATGTGAAATGACATGATGAATTTAACTCTTTAGCTCTCCAGGGGAAATGTTTTCTATGCACACATCCTGGTGCACAATATACATCAATAGCTTAGTTTAATAAATTTGTGAATGTATAAAAATTGTGTTGTTTTTTTAAAAAAATTATTGAAGTATATCATTCATACATGAACATACATAAACAAAAAGTGTATGGTGAAAGTTGTGAACTTTCAAAGCAAACATGCATAACATCATACAGGGTTCCCATACATCACCCCACCACCAATACCCTGCATTGTTGTGAAACATTTGTTAGAAATTATAAAAGAATATCATCAAAATATTACTACAGTACTAACTATAGTCCATACCTTAACTTTGCTGGATTTGCCCCAAAGCCACCCTATTATTTATAAATATTTATATATTTACTTTTATCCATTTTTATCCCCCCCCCCCATTTTTGCTGTTTTTATGTCCATTCACTGGGCAATTCTCTGTCTCTCTTTCCTGTCCTCTCTTCTCAACCTTCTCCTGCTGTCTTCACCAGGATTTGTCCTCGGAACCTTGGATGTGGAAGAGAGGTATCCTGCCACCTGCACCACCTTAGTTCCTTGTTTTTCAGTGCATCTCATCTTGGCTTTCCCTTGTGTCACTCTCCTGTTATGTCATTTTCTTGCTTCATGGCTTGGCGTGTGCATATGTTCATTCATTCTACATGTATACATTAATTTCTTTAATGTATTGATTTCTGTGAAGATACAAAATTGATCATCATAGATCATAACAACTAGATGTTGTTAATCTAGTTGAAAAAGTTGATTTGCTGTCATTGATCTGTGAAGGGAAATTCAGGATGCAATGAAAGAATAGGACAGAATGCCCTAATCTTACATATGGAAACTAAGAAAAAAGCCTCATCTGATAGTAAAACTAGAGAATATACTTGGAGGATATTCAGGAATTGGTTATATAGTGGGAGTTAGGACTAGGCAGAGGAAGGGGACAAGGAGGTAAAAAAGAATATTATGTGCATGAGGCATACACTGAGCATAGACCCTGAGTTTGGCAGGTGCACTGAATAAGATAGAGTCTCTGCAACCTAATCAGGAGGGAGAAGAAGTGAGAAGGGAGAAGTAGGGTTTAGACAGTGAAGATTATGTAGTTCATTTTAAGGCTCTGAACTTTATTCTAAAAACAGGAGAATTAATTGAAAAAATGACAAAATAGAAGTGGAAGTTGTTAGTTAAAAGTCACAGTAGCACAGTGTTGCAAATGTAATTAAACACCACTGAACTACACAGATGAATGTGTTTAAAAGGGGAAACTTTAGGTCATATATGTTACAAGGAAAAAATATTAAAAATAAAACATAGGACTCCATAATACAGTGAACCTAATTATAGACGACAGACTACAATTAATAATGCAGTATAAGAATGTTTTTTCGTGTATTAAAACAAATGTACAACACTTTTAATACAAGGTATTAATAATAGGATGGTATATGGGAAAAATGCACCTATTATAAACAATGGATAGTAGTTAATAATACTATTTTAATAATTCTTTATCAATTGTAACAAAGGTAATGCGCTAATGCAAAGTGCCATTAGAGGTATATGGGAATGTTGTTTTTTTAATATATCATTTTACAAATAGTGGTATGTATTGTGAAAATTTTGATTTTTACCCACAATAAAAAATAAATTAATTAAAAAAAAATTTTTTTCTGTAAACCTACTACTTCTTTAATTTAAAACAAATAATAACAAAATATTTCACATGCCTGTGTTTTGGGAATTTTAAATGAGGTAATCCATGTAAATTGCTTTACACTGCCTAGAACACAAAAAGTCTAAATAAATGATGGCTACTACTATTCAAAAATAGGCCACTTATCCAAAAAAAAAGTGCTATCATCAATTTTAACAAATGTTCCACACCAATGGAAGGTGTTGATAGTGGAGTCATCTATGGGAATTCTGTAATTTTCTGCATGATTTTTCTGTGAACCTGAAACTTTGCCTATAATTTTGCCCAGATTTATCTCTTTGCACCATTCGAATTTGCATAGAATTTAGGGTCATTTAAAGCAGTGTTGTATATAAAATATCTCTTGAAGTAAACTTTTTGATCTTAGTAAAATTTTTTTAAAAGAAAACAATAATAAATATTATTTATAATAACAGCACCATAAATACTATATCTTTTGATTGAATTTAATGTACATATACAAAGAATGAGTAGGCATGGCTGCACCCAAGTTTTCTACTTCCATAAGTCAGATTCAAATAATAAGAAACTATAAATATAAAAATGATAGAACTTAATGAGATACAAGTTATCTGAAATATAATTCATCTAGATACAAATATATTTTGAGAACAAGTAAAGTCAGAAAGCATTGAATAATGGCAGAAGGCTACAAAATATGAGAAAACTCAGAGCCAGGCTTGTGAAACTACAAGCACAGGAGAGGAAGTAGGAACACAAATGAATTTTTATGTAAAATAATTTTCATCAGGTATGGTGAAGTTGTTTACCTAAACACTATTATGTTTACTTTATAAGATAATATTAAAATTTTCAACCTGTTAGATTATCATGACGGAATGTATACTAAATACTATCAAAGTATTACTTTATTTTGTGTTAAAAATATCTTTATGGAAATAACTCAAACCTAAGTAATACTTACTCTGTCTTCCTCATAGGTAATGCACAGCATAAAATAAAAATAAGGGCTTTGAATAAAAATAGATGCTGAGAAATGGAAAGAGATAAATATTGTAGGTGTTACTGAGGAGTAATGACTTAAATTCTTGACATTTAAGCATTTATATATATGCTAGTCAATGCTGTACCTAGTCATTTGGTATGTCTGATAATAGCTATAGTGAATTAATAAAGCATTCTTGTTAATAAAGTTAAAAATTTTAAGCACTTCTGGGAAGATGGCATTGAAGTAGGTAGACAAAGCTCAACTCTCACACAAAAACAATGGAGAAAGGGCAAAAAGCTGTCTAAGATAATTTCTTTAAGCAACTGCCCATCAGGAGAGTGCTGCTCATCATCCATGAAGGAGAGAGACAGACAAAGAGGCTGAAATAAAACCTTGAGTTACTCACCACCGCTGTGGTTGGGAAAGGTACATATACCCAAACCTCAAGCTGAATACCCTTGGTAAAACCCCTAGATCACTGCAGCCAACTGAGTGAGAAAGAAATTTCTCCTCCCTGTGAGGAAAAGTTTTCTGGTGGAGGACAGAGTGTGGCTTTTCTTCAGTTATCTTGGCTATCTGAGCAAACTTTGAATCTCAAAATATCCCAGCCAGCACTAAATTGGCCTCAGGGAGTGAGGAAAAGAGATATGATCAGGTAAGCTGTCACACCCTACTGACTTGGAAGAGAGAAGAACTAAGTGAGGAGGTAGGCAGAGACATATCCATAACCAGTCCAGGAGAAAAGGAAGCTTCTAACAGTTTAGACACTGTTAGAAGCCCAATTTACCTGAAGGAAAAGGGGTGGGGAGATAAGATTTCAGTTGACTACCTAACACGTGAAGTGCCTGTAGCTCAGTGTAGGAATAACAGCCTTGCAAATTCAAGGTCCCTCATTCAATTCCCAGTACCTCCTAAGAGAAGGGATTCAGAAAGTGATCCACTACATTATCAGGCACTTATCCAGCACATTTTGTCAGGGAACTTATAGACTAAGATTTTTTTGTTTTAGTTTTTTGATTCTGTAACTTTTAATTTCTTAACACTTTTTATCCTTTATTTTATTCACTAAAACTAGGTACTTTATCTGAAGAGGGTAGATTTGCAGGGTGATTGATGAGCACGTGCAGCCTGAGATGGTTCCTATGAGGCTAAGAGGGAAGCCTGTTTTTCCTGAGATGTGTTTTCATTGTTGTTGTTGTTATTGTTGTTTGTTGTCTTTTCTTGGTCTTTGTTTCCTTTTTTAGTTTCTTTATTTTTCCCCTTAGTTTTTAAATTTCTTTTAGTTCTACATTTCCCCTCTTCAATTGCCTTTATTTCATTCTACTTATTCTTGTTTAGTCTTCATTTATTTTCTTCTTTCCATGTTCTTATTTTAGTCTATTTTTTTTATTTTTAATTGTTTCATTATTTATTCAAACTTTTTAATTCTATTCCTTTGTATTTTTATGACTTTTTTGTTCTTATTACTTATTTTCCTGACTCTTGTATGGCTCCTTTTTTATCTCCTTTTAAAATAATTAATACTATTGTTATTTTTCTCTTCTTCTTTCCTTTTCTATGGCCTTAATATTTTTTCAAGGGAACACAGAAAAAGGCAATGATATAAAACAATAAGAGCCAAGTATCAAAAATGAACCTTACCACACATGGACACACAACATAAATAAAACCCTAGAGTAGAAAGAGAAGATAGACATCCAACTAAGCCCATCAATATAAACAGATGTCTAGACATCAACAAAAATATTTTTTAAAGGTTTTATTTGTTTATTCATTTATCCCCCCCCCCCTTGTGCCCGCTGGGTCAGCCAACCACGCCACGCGGGCAGACCTGCCTTCACCAGGAGGCCCCGGGAACCGAACCCGGGGCCTCCCATATGGTAAATGGGAGCCCTACTGATTGAGCCACAGCCGCTTCCCTCAACAAAAATATTTTGAGACCTACAAACAAATGGGAAAATATGGCCCAGATTGATGAACAAACTAAAAAAGAGGATGAGATGCAATACATGAAATAACTAAACAAAGATGTCCAAACAAATACCATGAATCAACTTAATGAAGTGAAGGAAGGGAAAAAGGATATTAAAAAGACACTGGGGGAACTTACTGAAGAAATAATAAGATACATAAAATTTTAATCATTCTGATGATGATGAATGGCACAATGCAATAATTCAAAACTTCACTGGAAGAACATAACAGCAGATTGGAACAGGCAGAGGAAGGAATTAGTGACATTGAAGACAGTACATCTGAAATTAGACAGATAGGAGAACAGATAGATAGAAAGATAGAAAAAATCCAGCAGGCCTCAGGAAACTGAATGACAATGTGAAATGCACAATCATATGCATCCTTCTCTTTCGAGAGAGAAGAGAAGCAAAGGGGGCACAAGAAGTGTTAGAGGAAATAATGACAGAAAATTTCTCAACTCTTTTGAGGGGCATAGGTCTTCATGCCCAGGAAGCACAATGCACTCCATACAGTATAAAAAAGTACTACCCCAAGAATTATACATATCAAATTGTAAATGCTCAAGACAAAGAGAGAACACTGAAAGCAGCTAGAGAAAAAAGATATCACATACAAGGGAAGCTCAATAAGATTAAGTGCTGATTTCTCATCTGAAACCATGGGGGCAAGAAGGCAATGGTATGATATAATTAAGGTTCCAAAAAAAAAAATCTATCAGTCAAGAATACTGTATCCAGAAAAGCTTGCATTCAAAAAGAGTGAGAATTCAAAGTATTCACAGATCAACATGAATTAAGAGAGTTTGCCCTCCAAGAAACACTAAAAGAAATTCTGCATGTTGACCAAAAAAAGGAGACAGAGGGTTGGAGGAGAGTGTATACAGGAAGATTGTTAGAAAGAACAACTAAAAAGAGAAAAAAGAGAAAAAAACAAAATATGACATATAGAAACCAAAGGAAAATATGGCTCATGTAAGTAATGCCTTGAGAGTAATAACATGGAATGTTAATGGATTAAAATCTCCAATCAAAAAACACAGATTGGCAGAATGGATAAGGAAATAAGACCCATCTATATGCTGTCTTTTACAAGAGACTCACCTTAGACCCAAGGATGTAAGGAGGTTACAAATGAATGGTGATAAAATGATTTTACATGCACACAATAACCAAAAATGGGTGGGACCATCTATACTAATATCTGCCAAAATAGACTTTAAGTGCAGCATTATTGAAAGAGACAAAGGAAGAAATTTATGTTAATAAAAATTAAAAGAACAAACATAAGCATTTATTCACCTAACATGAAGCAAACATTGGAAAAACAAAGTGGAGAAATGGATGCCTCTACAATTATAGTGGGGAATTTTAATACACCATTATCACCACTGCATAGAACATCTTGAACATCAATAAAGAAACAGAGATCTTGAATAATACTTTGAGGATCTGGACCTAATAGATATATACTGAACATCCAAGTATAATAGGATATACATTCTATTCAAATGCACATAGATCATTCTCTGGATAGATCACATGCTAGGTCACAGAACAAATCTCAATGAATTTAGAAAGATTGAAGTTATGTAAAGTAATTTCTCTGACCACACGAAATGAAGCTGGAAACTAATAAGTGTCAAAGAACCGGAATAGGTAGAAAACCATGGGAGTTAAACAACACATTAGTAGACAATCAGTTGTTCAAAGAAAAATTTGCCAAAGAAATCAGTAACTATCTTGAAATGAATGAAAATGTGAACAAAACCTACTCAAAACCACTGAGGTGCAGCAAATGTTGCAGAGAAGGAAATTTATAGATATAAATACTTATATTAGAAAAGAAAAAAGAGATAAAACCAAAGATCTAACTACACATCTGGAGGAAATAGTGAAACAACAGCAAACTAAACCCTAAGCATGCAGAAAGAAGGACATAACAAATATTAGAGGAGAAGTAAATGAAATCGAGATTAAAAACACTAGAACAATATAAAAAAAACCCCACAAAAGATGATTCTTTGAGAAGTTTAATAAAATTGCCAACCCTTACACAGACTAACAGAAAAAAAATAATAAAACAGAGAAAATATGCAAAGAAAATTAAAAAAAACAAGGGAGGGTATATCACCACTGATACCACAATATAAAGTGTATATTATGAGGATACTTTGAAAACTTGAATGCCAACAAGATGTATAACATAGATGAAATGGATAAAATTTCAGAAATCCACAAACAACCTACATTGCCATAAGAAGAAATTGATGAACTCAATAGACTATTCACAAGAAAAGAATTTCAATTACTCATCAAAAATCTCCCAACAAAGAAGATTCCAGGAGCAGAGGGCTTAATAGGTGAATTCTACCAGTACTGCTTACTTTTCCAAAAAATAAAAGTGGAAGGAACATTGCTGAATTTATTCTATGATGCCAACATCATCTTAACACCAAAGCCCCAAAAAGATGCTACAAGAAAGGAAACCTACACAAAAATCTTTCTAATGAAACCTGGGTGCTAAAATCCTCAATAAAATATTTGCCAATCATGTTCAACAATACAGCAAATGAATTATATAGCATAACCAAGTGGGTTTCATCCCTGCTATGAAGGATATCCATATCCAAAAGAATGAGAGTGGATCACCACTTCATGCTCTATACAAAAATTAGCTTAAAATGTATCAAAGACCTAAATATGAAAGCCAAGACCATAAAGATCCTAGAAGATATTGTAGGAAAGCATCTATGAGAACTTGTAGTAGAAAATGCTTCCATAAACTTTACACCCAAAGTATAAGTAATGAATGATAACATAGATAAATTTGACCTCCTCAAATTAAAAAAAAAAAAAAATTGCACTTCAAAGAGTTTGTCAAGAAAATAAAATGGCAGCCAACTCAATGGGAGAAAATATTCAATAACTATCTATCAGATAAAGACTAATATCCAGCATATGTAGAGAAATCCTACATCTTGAAAATAAAAAGACAAACAACCGATTTTTAAATGGGCAAGAAATTTGAATAGGCACTTCTTCAAAGAAGAAATAAAATGGCTAAAAAGCACATGAAAAGATAATCAAAATCACTAGGTATTAAGGAACTGCAAATCAAAACTATGAGATTTAATCTTACACCAATTAGACTCATGGCTATTAAAATAAACAGAGGATTCTCTTGCAAAATTTTTCTTTAACCCAGTAAAGAAATAAATATATCACATTAAGCCATACTATTGTCTGTTCCATGTCTTCTTCATTTTCCCTAGTACTAATCAGCAGGGAAATATGGTGTTGTGGAAAAAAGAATCAAACTGTGGTTATATGGTAAGAAAATAATGACCCCCTAAAGATACCCATGTCCTAATCCCTGGAGCCTGTGAATGTGTTAACTTCTATGATAAAAGAGACTTTGCAGATGTGATTAAAGTTCTTGTAATGTAGAGATTTTCCTGGATTAAAAGAGCAGGCCTAATGTGATCACAAGTGTCCTTATAAGGGAAAGGTAGCAGGAGAATCAGAGAAGGAGATGTGACAGTGGAAGCAGAGATTGGAAAGATGTTATTGCTGGATTTGAAAAGTAAAGTGGACCTCAAACCAGGAATGTGTGAAACCTCTAGAAGGATGAAAAAGCAAGGAACAAATTCTTCCCCAGAACATGCTGAAACGTTTCTTTCTGCTCAGGGACTCTTCCAACATCCAGAATTGTAAGGTAGTAACAATGTACTATTTGAGTCATTGTATTTGTGGTAATTTGTTAGAGCAGTAATAGGAAACAAGTATGTTTATATTCCACTATAAAAAATATTTAGTGTGTTTGTTACAAAGAGAGGATCTGCAGTTATAAATTCTCTACAATCCATTAGTAGAATGCAATGATTTATGTTAGTGAATTCAGGGACAATTTCCCTTATATCAAGATATTTGAATAAACAAAGGAGAAAGGAAAGGATGGATTACAGTAGATAAAAACTAGGAACCCTGCTGGGGTATGATAAGGTGGAAGATCCTGTTAATATGAAATTGCAAAGGCATTTCCAAAAGTACCTTGGTCATGAGTCAAATTCTCTTGTTAATAGCATAATAAAGACAAAACCTGCATGCAAAAGAAGACAGTAGTCATTAGAAATAAAAGAAAACACAATCTTCCTGGGAAAACATTAAAGAAAGACATTTGTGTAGTGAACACTGGAGTCAAAGTTGTTTGTAAATACTTTAGCACAAAATAAAACCTCAAGACTGTGAGTTTAGGAAAATATCAGGTCTTCCATGAAGATGGCAGTGATGTTGGTAAACAGGTCTCAATTTTTTCACAAAAAAACAACGGAGGAATGGCAAAAAGATTTATCATATTATTCATTTATCATATTATTCAGGTTCTCTTTTTAATTTGAAGATATGCAGACTAGGAGAGTGATGCACATCAACCAGGAGGAATATGAACAGAGATACAAAGGGGACAAATGAAAACCATGAGTTACTCACCCCTATGCCTGGGAATGGCAGACACAAACGCTACCCTAAAAGCGAAGAGCCTCTGTAAAACTGCTGGCTTACTGAAGCCAACTGAGTGGGGAAAGAATGTTCTCTTCCCTGGGAGGAAGAGGGTCCAGGCAGAGGATGGAGAATAGTTTCTCTTCAGTGAGTTTGGCCAGCAAAACCTATTTTGAGTCTCCAAAGAGACCCCAGCTAACACTTCAGTGGCCCCAGAAAGGAGAGAGGGGAATCTAATCAGGCAGATTATCACACCCAACGGCTCTGGCAGGGAGATAAACTAGATTATTGAGGGGGTATGCAGGGAAAGGTACCTAATCAGTCCAGGAGAGAAGGAAGCCAGCATAGGGGTAAATCTTCAGATCTTGGAATTGGCAAAGTCTGTATAGATAATACCACTACAAACAAGAGAAAGGGCTTTCATATTATTTCTTCCTGAGAGTGTTTTTTTTTTTAAATTATTCTTTTTAAAATTTAATTTTTATTTTTAAAAAAAGTTTTGATTACATAAATGTTACATCAGCTAAAGTGCAGATACTATTATTATCCACATTTTACAAATGAGAAAAATTAGCAAGTATGTGAGGGACCATGAATTTGAGCCAGGTATTCAGGCCCCATAGTCCACATTCTTTAAAGTTTATTATAGGTGTCACTCAGGACATATTGTTTACCCTTTCTATAAATCTCAGTTCACTTAAGTAAAAAACTGTATATAATATTAGTACTTTCCTCAGGGTAGTTTTGTGGATAAATATAAATGGTGTATATGAAGCACTTTGCACAAAACTGGCAGAGTAAATGTTCAGTATTTTATCAGCAACTTTGTCAGAGTCAACTAAACTTCCTCTTTCTCCCTTTGGATTCACATGTAGACAGATATGCATGTATTTCTTAATATATAAATTGTTTTTAATAAATTGATAAATCTTTATGAATATTAAAGTTTGACTGAAATGTAATGGATGGCAAAACTATTTTAACGTAATGCAATGAGGAATTAATCATATACTATATATGATGCTCTAAGTGTTTGATATTATTTATGAACTCCATAAATAGATATTGGATTTTGTTTGTGAACTGATCTTTTCCTCTAGGCATATTAGATGATATTGGATTCAGCGGCTTATTGATTAAATAAAGATTAAGTTGATTGGGCCATATCCGTAGAATGTTGAATCCCCACCCCCTTCGTGGGTGGGGACTCACAGAAAAACTGCACCACAGAGAAGGGAGGTTGGAGTTTTAGAACTAGAGCCTGGGAAGTAAACAGAGAAGCAGATACAGCAAAGGCCCCAAGAAAGAGTTGAGACATTTGCCTGATGGTCTACAGCTGGCTTTGTGAAGAAGGCAAAGCAGCTAAACGCAGACAGAAGCAAGCCCCAGGAAGAGAGTAACCTAGGAAGCCTGCACCCTTTCAGACATTGGCAGCCATCTTGCTCCAACATGTGGCAATAGACTTTGCTGAGGTAAGTAACTTACACTTTACAGCCTTGTAATTGTAAGCTTCTAACCCAAATCAAGACCCTTTATAAAAGCCAAAAGATTTCTGGTATTTTGCATCAGGACTGCTTTGACTGACTAATACAGATGCCAAGTATTTTAATTGTTTTATTATATCATTTCCTCATACCATTCTATAAGGTTGGTATTAGTATAATTTTTATCTTCAAATTAGGAAACTATGGCTTAGAGTGGGTAAGTTGCCCAAAACTACATGGTCAATACCTGACAATACAATGGAGGC
The DNA here is from genome assembly GCA_026826555.1 of Tolypeutes matacus. Classification (NCBI taxonomy): domain Eukaryota; kingdom Metazoa; phylum Chordata; class Mammalia; order Cingulata; family Chlamyphoridae; genus Tolypeutes; species Tolypeutes matacus. The sequence goes on along the minus strand of JAKSZT010001430.1, from coordinate 102,047 downwards.
CATGAGAACTGTAAAAGTGGAGACATATTTGCAGCTGTATATAGAAGGTCAGATTCCAGAAACTTGATTCTTAATAAATCACACCATGCTTCTTGTCTATGTGATAAAATATAACATTGCAGGAAGTAAAAACATAAAGCAATTTGCTTGACTGTTATATGTGTTCCATTTTCAGTAGAAGTGTATTTCAAAATTTCCATGAAAAATCCTTTTGTAAATCCCCCACTGAACAAAATTGTGCAGCAGTGTCTGATTTCAGTGTTATACATTCTTATAAATGTACCATCAGTGCAGCGGTGGCCATGAGAACTGCAAGAGTGGAGACATACTTGCAACTGCATACAGATTGAGTTCCATTATAAAAGCTAGGAGAGCAGTCTTGGTTATGCCAAGATAGCTCATGCCAGGAGACCCAAAGAGGCTTTTCATGTTCACCTAACATCTTGAAACAGAATTGTTCACCCATGATATGCCATCACTTAAAACTGGAAACTCAAGTTCCTTTATCATCATGATTGATAGTATTTTATGAATTTGGCAAGGTATTATAGCTGACAGGATGCAAAAGCTGTGGCTCCTTAGCCTTCACTGGATGTTTTACTCCCTCCAACGGGAGAATTATCTTGAATTTCAAGATGCTGCATTTTAAAAATATTAGTGAAGGAGATTTTGTTGGAGGTGTTCTGAAGATCACAGTTTCAGAAATTCAGCTCTAGGCCCTATTCACAGAGGAAGGTTTTCCAACTCCCACTTATTATCTACTTCACCTATATTTCATTATGATCAGAGAAAGTGCTTTTTGTAATTTCAATCTTCTTAAATTTATTGAGAGCTGTTTTGTGGTTCTACATGTGCTCTATCCTGAAGAAAGATCCATGAGCACTAGAGAAGAATGTATAACCTGCTGCTTTGAGGTGCAATGTTCTATATGTGTTTGTCAGGTACGGTTCATTTATCATATTGTTCACATTCTCTGTTTCCTTGTTGATCTTCTAATTGTTCTATCTATTTATGTGAGTGGTGTGTAGAAGTCTCTAACTATTATTGTAGAAATGTTTATTTCTCCTTTTAGTTTTGCCAGAGTTTACCTCACGTATTTAGATGCATCCTGGTTAGGTGCATAGATATTTATGACTGTTACTCCTTCTTGGTTGATTGTCTCTCATACTAACTCTTTCTGATAGTCTTCATTTATATACTTTCCTCCAAACCCTTGTCTCTTGTCTTTTCTTTTCTGGAAGCAGGCTTCCCTTAGTGTTACCTGCAGATCTAGATTCATGTTTACTAATTTTCTTAGTTTCTGTTTATCTGTGAATATTTTAAAGTCAATTTAATATTTGTAAATAATATTAAGTATTTACAAATATTTAATATTTGTAAATAATGTAAAATCAATTACATTTTGCCATGTAAAGAATTCTTGCCTGGAAATTTTTCTACTTCAACACCTTAATTATATCATACATATTCCTCTCATCTCCATAGTTTCAGAAGAGAAATCTGCACTAAGTCTTATTTGACATCCCTTGTAAGTGATGTTTTGCTTCTCCTTTGCTGCTTTCAGAATTTTATCATTATCTTTGGCATATGGAACTCTGAATTTTAGAAGTCTTGAAGTAGATATATTTGGATTTATTCAATTGGGGTATACTATGCATTCTGGACAAGTATACTCATATCTTTCAGTATAGTTGGGAAATTTGAGGGTATTATTTCCTCATATACTCTTTCTGATCTTTTTCCTTTATCTTTTCCTTCTCTAACTATGATAACACATTTGTTGGTATGCTTTATGCTATCATTCAACTCACTGAGTCACTGCCTGATTTTTCCCATTCTTGTAGATCTCTTTCTTTTCTCTCTTTAATTTCAGCTGCTGTGTCCACTGATCCTTTCTTCCATGATTTCAAAGCTTCTTTTGTATGCCTGTTTTATAATTTTAATCTTTGTACTCACCCAGTGTCTTCTTAATATCTTTTAGTTCCTTAGCCAAATTAAATAAACTGCATGATTTAATTTAGGATATTGTAATCAAATTCACTTACTAGCTGTTTCAAGTCTTGTGTCTCATCTGAAGCTTTGATCTTTTCCTTGCATGAGTCATATTTTTTTTTTTTTCATTTTATGGCTTGTAATTTTTGCTGATGTCTAGGCATCTAATTATGAAGCTGAGTTTACTCTGATGTTCAGCTTCTCTCTTTTGCATAGGGATTTACTATTAAGTAGCTGTCTGTTACCACTGTTTTTGAATCATGGTTCAACTTGTTCTACCTATTTATGATTGCCCCTGTTTAATTGCTCAAACCAGGCCTAAGGAACCAATAATGTGGTGAATGGCTGTTTCCAAGGGCCTTGGAGAAGGGGACAATAAAGGCACCTGGTTGCCTCTTTTATTAATTTATTATGTTTCCCTTATTCCTGTGCACTTTTCTGTTCTGCAGCAGATGGTGGTCTTTGAGAGACCTCTCATCTGAGACCCCAGATACTAAGGGAGAATCAATTCACTATGACTTTGCCTTTTGGACAGTGAAGAAGCAATATCCTCAGGGCAGGCCAAGTCTCACATACATTCATAGAAGTTGTTCTCTTTGTTGGGCTGTACCCTCCCACCCTCTGCCTCCTCCTCAACCAGCTCAGGAAAGCAAAGAGGGTGTTTGAGAATGGACATTATCTTTATCTCCCTGATGATTTTCAGGATAAACAAAGTCATGGCCCCACCAAGTCTGGGAATGTGTGACACCTCCAATGCAGCAGACCAAGTTCACTGGCAAAAATCTGAATTTACTGTAGTTTGTGTCCCTCCTTCTCCCCTCTCTTGGGGAAGAGAGCCCCTGCAACCCCTTCAGACCACAGGCACTACAGTACACAGCCACTGAAGTCTGCAGTCTGCTGTTTGCTCCAAATGTGGGGGGAAAGTAGCTGCTGCTGCTTTGCTTCTAGGATTTTTCCATGCAGCTGAGACTGCTTACCTTTGCCTCTCTCTCTTATTGCTGATTCCCCTAACACTATTAAACAAAACAAATAAAGCACTTTAATTCCAGACCAAATCCAAATGGAGTAAGAGACTAACTCATGACAGTTGGAGCTTCAAAGTCATACTGAAATGACATGGCTTCAGAGAAATTTGAGTTCATCTCCACAAACATTCTACTCAATACATAAATTTCTTTCTAATAAACTTTTATTGGGATCCTTGAAGAACCAAGTCGTGAATGATGGCTTCCTCTTCCAATCAAAACAACTGAATGAATTTCTGTGAGAAGAGTGTGAGAGTCAGCATATACATTTAATAAATAACTATAGAAATCATATTCCATAAAATCACAGTTCCACCTAATATAAATATTCTTCCACTGTTCCCATTCTACAGGATATTTTCCTAGGAATGAATAAATAAACATTTTTCCTTCTAGAGAACTCACTGAGTCCAGAGACCTCATATCAATTCACAGACTAGTGGATTTAGAGAAGTTTGTTTCAATGATGTACTGTTGGAAATTCAGAAAATCTGAGGGAGTGTTTGGGAATCTGGGTGGAGAGAAGGATAGCTTTATCTACAATAACTCCAGAGGCACAGAGAAGGGCATGTATGGGCATAGCTCACAATAGAATATAGTGAAATATTTACTTATGAAAGGGCCTTTGATTTTCCTGCCATCTATTCATTCTCATCTTCACTCTGCTCCAAATTCTCCTAAGCTCAATTTTTACTTCTTGTCTAATTCCCTATCAGGGCTTTCATTTCTTTTACTTGATATTTGCTATGACTTGGCATTCACATCCCTATGTCATTTATTATTATTTCATTGGTAGCATTCTTTCTCTCTTCTTCACATTGGGAATCATTTAATTTAAATACAGTATTCATGGAAAAACATACATTGTAATTATATAGCTCAAAAATTTTTCACAAAGAGCGTGTACCTGTATAATCAACACCATACAATCACCTTCAAATCTGCTTTTATCTAGACATGTTCCTCACTTGTGTTATACCACTGTCCTGATTTTAACCTTATAGATTATTATTTGTGGGTCATGTATTTTATAGAAATCAATCTTATAACCCATACTCTTTTGAATCTGGCTATTTCACTAGGTTTTTCCTTATTGTTTTATGTAGTTTTAACAAACCATGTTCACAGTGTATAATATTCCCTTGTGTGAATATGTTTCACTTTATGATTCTCATTTTAGTGTGGATCGGAATTTGTGTAGTGTCTATTTGGGGCTAGCAACATGGAATGTTTCAGTGAGCTTCCTTGTAAATATGTGTTATGAACATATGTAAATGAAGAGATGGAAAGGGAAGCTTATCAATGCTG